>NLAU01000569.1:0-24776 GCA_002370875.1 Metschnikowia arizonensis
TATTATTTATTATTTATCATTTTAGTATTTATTATTTTATTATTTATTATTTATTATTTATTATTTTATTATTTATTATTTATTATTTATTATCTTATTATTTATTATTTTATTATTTTATTAATATTTAGTAGTGTGTGAGTGTGTGTGTGCTACTACTCCCTCAACTCCCATCTCCCATCTCAAATCTCAAAACTCCCAATACATCTTCGTTTTACAAATACTCATTTTAGTGCGTGTGCGTGTAGAAAACTGCGAATGGTGAGTGCGAATGGTGAGTGCGAATGATATTGCAATGATACTGCGAATGGTGCAAGCGCTCCAGTAAGACCCAGGTCAGTGTAGTCGCGACCACCGAATGTACAACAATATATACTGACTATGGAGTCTCAATGAAGAGTCTCAATTGATATAAGAATGCTGAAGTCTACACTACTACTGGTAGTCTGAAGTGGAAGTACAAGGAAAGAACTGAAGAACTATAAGTACAAGGAAAGAACTGAAGAACTATAAGTACAAGGAAAGAACTGAAGAACTATAAGTACAAGGAAAGAACTGAAGAACTATAAGTACAAGGAAAGAACTGAAGAACTATAAGTACAAGGAAAGAACTGAAGAACTATAAGTACAAGGAAAGAACTGAAGAACTATAAGTACAAGGAAAGAACTGAAGAACTATAAGTACAAGGAAAGAACTGAAGAACTATAAGTACAAGGAAAGAACTGAAGAACTATAAGTACAAGGAAAGAACTGAAGAACTATAAGTACAAGGAAAGAACTGAAGAACTATAAGTACAAGGAAAGAACTGAAGAACTATAAGTACAAGGAAAGAACTGAAGAACTATAAGTACAAGGAAAGAACTGAAGAACTATAAGTACAAGGAAAGAACTGAAGAACTATAAGTACAAGGAAAGAACTGAAGAACTATAAGTACAAGGAAAGAACTGAAGAACTATAAGTACAAGGAAAGAACTGAAGAACTATAAGTACAAGGAAAGAACTGAAGAACTATAAGTACAAGGAAAGAACTGAAGAACTATAAGTACAAGGAAAGAACTGAAGAACTATAACTACAAGAAAAACAACGAGGTACAAGAACAAGAAGAACTACTATTCTACTACTACTCTACTACTCTACTACTACTCTACTATTCTACTACTACTCTACTACTCTACTACTACTCTACTACTACTACTGACTAACTCACCACTGACTACTACTACTGACTACTGGTACACTCTAACTCCAGATTTGCTATCAAAACAATTTGTGAGTAAGGAATGTCTACTACAATAACAACAACTACAAGAACATCACATTTTTTATTTCTTTGGAATGAATTGGTATAGTAGTAGACTTGTTCTTACCATCCATAGAAAGTCATGGGTTTGTTCTGTAGTAAATACATAATAGTAGATATACAAGACAGATTTAAAGCAGTCACAGAAACCCTTGCATAGGTCTTTCAATGATGCATTTTTTGTTGTTTATGAACCCTTAGGATGAGCTACTACTGATGGTGATAGTAGTACTACTACTACTCATACTACTAATACTAAAGGCTAAGCCAGTGTCAAAACCTAAGTAGTTTAAGTCTATAAAGTACAAGCAGTATAAGTAGTCTCTAGTCTAAGTACAACTTTGAACAAGTAAAATAACAAGAACTACTACTACTCTATAACTACAAAAAAAGAACAAGAAATACAAGAAGAATATGACAGAAAGAGAAGAACACAAGAACTACTACTATTACTACTCTGAAGAAGTACCGAAAAAAAAGTACTACTCTATTATTATTACTTAGTAGTGTGTGTGCGACTGAGTGCTACTACATCACCATTTTCAAATACAAATTTATAGTGTGGGCGCGGTAACTGGCCAAGAGTGCGTGTAAATTGCGGGCTGCGACACCAAGCGCTCTAGAGACCACACAAAGAATCGCGCTGACCATGGGGAGGTACGCTAGAGTACGACTAGTCAAATGACTTTCATGTATGAAAGATAAATGTAATAAGAAGAGCTATCTACAAGAATTACAACAAGTTTGAAGTAGTCTGAACTACTACTACTCTAAGTAGAAGAAAACTACTACTAGTGATAGTACTTTTACTAAGAAGTAGAAAAAGTACTGGTACTTTGAACAGGAAAGAAAGAACTAGTGTAGACTACTACTCCTCTCCATAATCTTATTAGTCTATATTTATAATTCTATCTCATTCTTATAAGTTTATTCGTCCTTAATATGTTTGAAATTTAATGGATATTCATATGTTGACTTGTCTCTCACAGGGAGATAAGATACCTTATCGCGCACTAATCGTTCGTGACACGAATTCGCCAATTTTCTATATCAACGAATCCTGTGAGAATCCATGAACGAATAGACAGAAATAAGAAATACTACGTTATCAAGATTTTTGGGTGTGAAGAATTGAAATTAGTGATTTAGAGGAAGTAAAAGTTATAGACGGTTTCGGTAGGTGAACTAGGGGATCATCCATATTTGATAATTGATAATTGATATTTCCATATTAGTCATTACTACTGCTTCTCATAGTACTGATAGTCAAAGTGATATTACTACTACGATTCTAGTACTACTACTACTTCCACTACTCTGAAGAAATACAAGAACTACAAGAACTACTACTAGTACAATTACTAGTGCAACTACTAGTACTAGTACTAGTACTCTACTACTCTACTCTACTCTACTACTACTCTACTACTACTCTACTACTACTCTACTACTACTCTACTACTACTCTACTACTACTCTACTACTCTACTCTACTTAGTGATATATTCTGGGAATTATGGTGAAACAATCTTGCGAATTGTGTGAATGTGATATTATATCATTTTATTCTGTGGGATCTTAATTATAATGGTGCTTGTCTCTTACTAGGAGTCTACCGAGTCCTAGTCTTGGTTGTAATAGTACTCTACTCTATATTACGGGTTAGTCTTTTACATGGCACTTGCGACGTCATTTCCATAAGTATTTTCATTTTATTTTCATTTTATTTTCATATTATTTTCATATTATTTTCATTTTATTTTCATTTTATTTTCATTTTATTTTCATTTTATTTTCATTTTATTTTCATTTTATTTTCATTTTATTTTCATGTCGGTCTAACATTTATTGTTTTATTAGTGTGCGTACTACTCCCTCAACTCGCAACATTCAACTCCCACATCTCAAATATCACCATTTTACAGGTACACATTTTAGTGCATGGGCGCGGTTTGGCCAATTGGTACTGAATCTGCGAATCTACATCTGCGAATCTACAAATCTACTGCAATGACTGCGAGCGCGCTCATACCCCAGGGGCCGCGACTGACTAGTGAATCAATTATTAAAAAGTACTGACAAGTCGGTGTTGTTGAGTCTATTCTATTAGCAGTATCTACAAGAGAGAGCTACAAGAAAGGACTACTATACTGTAGATTAAGTAGTAACCATGGGAGAGATTGTCAGTATCAATTAGACTAACAATATTCTATATCCACGGATTTCCAAATGAGTATATTGTCTATTTCCTCTAGGTCTATCTCTAGGTCTATGTCTAGGTCTATCTCTAGCTCTCTCTAAGTCTATCTCTAGCTCTCTCTAGGTCTATCTAGGTCTATCTCTAGCTCTCTCTAAGTCTATCTCCTCTAGCTCTAGGTCTATCTCTAGGTCTATCTCTAGGTCTATCTCTAGGTCTATCTCCTCTAGCTCTATCTCCTCTAGCTCTATCTCCTCTAGCTCTATCTCCTCTAGCTCTATCTCCTCTAGCTCTATCTCCTCTAGCTCTATCTCCTCTAGCTCTATCTCCTCTAGCTCTATCTCCTCTAGCTCTATCTCCTCTAGCTCTATCTCCTCTAGCTCTATCTCCTCTAGCTCTATCTCCTCTAGCTCTATCTCCTCTAGCTCTATCTCCTCTAGCTCTATCTCCTCTAGCTCTATCTCCTCTAGCTCTATCTCCTCTAGCTCTATCTCCTCTAGCTCTATCTCCTCTAGCTCTATCTCCTCTAGCTCTATCTCCTCTAGCTCTATCTCCTCTAGCTCTATCTCCTCTAGCTCTATCTCCTCTAGCTCTATCTCCTCTAGCTCTATCTCCTCTAGCTCTATCTCCTCTAGCTCTATCTCCTCTAGCTCTATCTCCTCTAGCTCTATCTCCTCTAGCTCTATCTCCTCTAGCTCTATCTCCTCTAGCTCTATCTCCTCTAGCTCTATCTCCTCTAGCTCTATCTCCTCTAGCTCTATCTCCTCTAGCTCTATCTCCTCTAGCTCTATCTCCTCTAGCTCTATCTCCTCTAGCTCTATCTCCTCTAGCTCTATCTCCTCTAGCTCTATCTCCTCTAGCTCTATCTCCTCTAGCTCTATCTCCTCTAGCTCTATCTCCTCTAGCTCACATCTATAGTTGTAGTTGTAGTTGTTCCTTTCTTCTACTTCTTAGAGTAGTAGTTCACCTTGTTCTTCTAGTTGATCCTTTCCTACCCTTTTCCCATTTCTATGTCTTCCATTTCTACCCATCTATCCTACCCATCTCTCGCTTATCCTTTATCTAGTTTTGCACCTAGTACAATCTAAAAATACACTCGCCCACACCAGCTTATCTTCACCTTCATATCACTAATACAATAGGAGACCATATAAAATTTAAAACAACTCCTTTCTTTTGTAATCTGCATAAAATTACTTGTGGTCTCCTTGACTGTGTCTCTTGTTCCATGGCATTCTACAGGCTGCATACAAGTCTCTGGTGCGGTCTGCGGTCTGTGCGCACTATATATATATATATCCTAAATCATTCTCCATTCTCTAAAATGCCAATTGACTACTCCAAGTGGGACAAGATTGAACTCTCAGATGACTCCGATATTGAGGTCCATCCAAATGTCGACAAAAGGTCCTTCATCAAGTGGAAGCAGAGAGATATCCATGAGAAACGTCACCAGCGGAACTTAGAGATTAAGTCCATCTTATTACAGTTGACCATGTATGCAAAGTTGAACGAGCGTGTGGACTTGATTGTGGATAAAGTGCCCCTTAGTGATTTGCTCGACACTCCCAAGATCATGAACTTGGTTAATAGTCACTTTGACCCAAAAGAAAAGTTTGACTTTGATAAATTAAAGGAGGAAAAGTCTTCTTCCATCCGTAAGGGCCTAAAGGATATCTCGTTTGAACCTGACGAGGTGGAAAACACCCCTCCATATAACGAAATGATTGAGGATCTTTTTACTCAGATCAAGGATGATCATGAAGATGCTAGGAATGATGCTTCCAAGTTGTTGGGTTACTTGACGGACCACCGCAAGAAGATTGACGACTTGTTACTGAAACAAGCGCTTAAGCTTGATGAATTGTTGTATCAGAAATCACTTTTGATCAGCAGTGAAGATTATCATACGGGATTTGACCGTTCATTTTTGAATGTGGATAAGGATGAACCTGAGCCAACAAACGTTTGGAAAGACTCCAAAGAGACTGCTGCCACTCCAGCTCCAGCTCCAACTCCAACTTCAAATCCATCTCCATCTCCATCTCCAAATCCATCTCCATCTCCAAATCCATCTCCAAATCCATCTCCATCTCCATCTCCATCTCCCTCTTCATCATCTCAAATATCCCCCATGCCCCTGAATCATCAGTCTACTGACCTGCAGTTTGATCAACTTAATGTCCTTCCCCAAACCCTAGAGTTCTCCAAAATCCCATATACCCAATTGGAAAAATCCGCAGAATTCCTTATCAAACATTATTACATCTGCAATGAACACCAGAAAGACTCATTGATCATGACTGCTTTTGACCATCAGCTCGAAGGAAACTCAAACCAAGCCAAGCAGGTGGTGTACCAATCGTTATTGTTGCAGTATATCTCGCAATTGGCCGGGCCTAAGGCTTCCAAGGACCTGACTATCCGTGCCACCAAGTTGTTCTTTTCCAAATTGACGGATTCCTCGTCTCCTGCTTCCCAAGCTTTCAACCAGGATGTGGAGAATACCGTGACTCATATTAAAAACAGATGCAAGGTCATCCAAGAAGAGCAACAGACCAATGATGAAGAGGCCTTGATCCAGCTTAAAGCTCTAGACGAAAGCACCACGCTAGAGGTGAATCCACCGGTGGAGGGCTCCCCGGAACATGCGGTGTTTATGGAGAAATTGAGTCCGGAAATGCGCCAAGCCATCCAGTCTGGGTCGTTAGATGAAGTCAACAAGATCTTTGCCACAATGAAGGTTGAAGAAGCCGAAAAAGTGTTGGAGATTTTTAACGAATGCAACGTCATTGGAATCAGTGGTGTTTTGGAGAATGAGGAGGAGTTTGAGAGATTGAAGGATCAATATGAAGATCATCAGTTAGGCGAAAGTGAGAGCTTCACTGAGCAAAGTGGTACGGAAAACTTTGGTACTCAGAAGTTCACCACTGTTGATGAAGTTGATTAATATACTTTTAAATGAATTGATGTACTATCGAAATATCATTAACCAATTAGACCATTAGATAAGACTTTTGAGAATGAGAATCGGATTGACCACCAGAGCTTATGACTTGTGCTTATATGTTGGGCTGTTTACCCTGGAGTTGCGAAAGTAAATGGTTCACTTGGCTGGATGCTTGGGAGGATCCATTCTCTCCCTGTTGATATTGTGTTGATACTGTTCCATTTTGGTTCTGCAAAAGGGCAATGATGCTCTGCTTTGTATTTACATCCATATTCTGAAGCGTCTGTGCAGCAGCTCCCAAATTGGGGTTCAACTGGTTGTAGCTTGGGTTAGGAGGGTACAGGTTTTGGTACCCTTGATTTTGAGGCTGATTTGGATTGTAACCATTGTATGAGCCTTGAATGTAGGAATAAGGCTGATTGTAAGGTTGATTGTAGGGTTGATTGTAGGGTTGATTGTAGGGTTGACTGTAAGGTTGATTGTGAGGTCGATTGTGAGGTTGATTGTAAGGTTGATTGTAAGGTTGATTGTAAGGTTGATTGTAAGGTTGCTTGCTTTGATTGTATGGATAACTCGATTGGTGTGGCTGATTATATGGTTGATTGTATGGCTGGGTTGGTTGGATTTCTTGGTATGGCTGGTATGGCTGGTTCGACTGATATGGTTGGTTCGACTGATATTGCTGGTTCGACTGGTATGACTGATATGACTGGTTCGACTGGTAAGACTGGTTGTATGGATATGACTTGTTTTGGTCATCACCATGATACCGATTCTGGTGACGATTGCCTCGTCTTAGAGGTTGACCTCTTTGGTTTCTGTGCTTCAGATCCTCTCTTCTGTCATTGTAGTGGCCTTGGGAAAAGTCATATCTTGGGCTTCGGTAGTCCTCTTGGTTTCTTTCTTGGTTTCTGTCTTGGTCTCTCTCTTGGTCTCTCTCTTGGTCTCTCTCTTGGTCCCTCTCTTGGTCTCTCTCTTGGTCTCTCTCTTGGTCTCTCTCTTGGTCTCTCTCTTGATTTGGTCCCTCTTGATTTGGTATCTCTTGATTTGGTCCCTCTTGATCCACATCCAGGTTTGGTTGTTGACTTTTATTCTTGGCATTAAGAACAATGTCGCTTATCGTAGATGCCTCAATATTCTCGTACTCATCAAACTTGATTCCATCGTCAGTCTCCTCAAATATTTGGAGATCTGCTTTACTGCCTTTCACCACACATGCACCAAGAACTCCCAGATATGCCGCTTCTTGCACACTTTCTGAAAAATTGGAAGCATCCGTGGGTGTGAGTTCAAATATGATTTGATTCAAAGAGAATGCCTGCGTGATTTCCTTCAAAAACTCCTGGTCGGTGTCTTTACAAGAGAAAATCGTCACATCGCTTTGGACCCTTCTTTTCTTGCTTGGGGTCTCGTCTTCGGCTGTAGCATTGCTTTGGGTCTCATCCTCGGCCCTTTTCTTGCTTGGCTTGTCATCGACACTTCTTTCCCGGGCTCTAATTTTAGCTATGGGAGCCATATCCTTTCTCAGCCGAGGAGCGTCTAACCTCAAAACCCGCCCACAGAGAACAACGCCATTTTCTTTTCTAGTGGCCAAAGTACAGGATTCTGCACTGTCAAACTGAACAAATGCGTAACCTGTCTTGATAAATATTTTCGACACTTTTCCGTACTTGTTAAATATCCTAAAAAGATCAAATTTGGTGATGATGTTGGTTGGCAAATTCCCCACATATAGCCGCAGATGTTCGGGAAACCCCTCTGCGGGCGGATCTGCATCCTGGATTTCGCAAAATTCCTTGTAGTCCTTTTCTTCCTGCTCAGTCACCTCTTGATCAAGAGTTGGGTGTCTGGTGAATTTCTGATTGTTGGACTGTACATTGGGCTCGCTGGGCAAGGCTATGTTTTTCTCCAACAAAAGCTTTTCAATGATTATCATTTGCTGTTCTTTGGAGAGCTGAGCAAACTCCTTCAGTTGCACGATTTCACTGCTCATCACCGCCTCATAAGCGTGTCGGAGGTCGGGGTTTACCTCAGGCTCGGAGTTTGGCAAAGAGGACAGAGGGCTTGGTTTTTGAGGAAGACCTGTAGCTTTTGGAATCTCTGGTGTTGTTCCAAGGATATTGGATTCAGGATCATAGTCGTCATCATCATCATCATCATATTTAGAATTGTTCTCAGAAACATCATGTTTACTGGACTCTTCTATTTTGGAAGGCGTTTTAGTTTCGGTCAGTTTCAGCACAGCATCATTTGTAGTGTATACACCTGATAATGCTTCTGCCGGGTCGTAATCATCTATGTCACTTGAATCAATATCGGAAATTCCATTCTTTGGTGAGCCGCTTAAGTTGAGTGGCAAATCGGATTCCTCAATATTAGTTTCCGAATAGCCATCTTCTTGAACAGATTCCTTGAAAATGGCATCTTTAGCACTTGGAGAGCTGGAAATGTTGCCATTCTCTACTTGTTTAAGTTGATTGGGCTTTTGTTGTTCCTCTTTTGACTCATCAGGCGCATGAAAATCTTCCTTTTCAAGTCGCTTAGACAGTTGGGGTTCGTCGGCGGACTTGTCTGAAGTTGAAGGCGTATTTTCTATAACAGTATTGATTTGTTTAGAAAGGGCTTTTGGCGTTTCTTTTTCCAAGATATCAAGATCACCCATTGTGGCAGCTTTCAATATAGTAAGAGGTGTGATCGCAGATGAACAAGAAGTTCTGCATTATATGCAGGCACGGCATATTGTAATCAGCACCAAATGTTAACCAATATTTGGACCTTGGCACGCTTGAGAGTTTTGCCATGATAAATGTTATCAATGAGTGTAAGAGATTTGTGTAAATAAAGCCTCACTTCAAGGACCCTCCAAGGACTCTCCAAGGACCCTCCATAAAATCACTCCTATAGAGAGTTTAACTAGACCAAATCTACACCACAAGTTGCCTTACATAGGTTATTGTCCAGAATTCCTCCTTTTCCAAAGCTATGGGAACTTGGACATCTTTATCTATGTATGGTCAAGCAGTGCTGGGTGTTGAAGCTAAAAAAGGTGGTGTGACAAAAAGTGAGGATATTTAAAAAAAATTATACGTAAAAAAGACAAAGAAAGTAGTGCTCTTTATATATTCCAAGGGGTGGGGTTTGTGCATGGCTGCAATTCTAAATTTGTGGGTATAAATAGGGGAGCCCGCGCAGGAAAATTCAGGGTATATTTTTGCAACTCCTCCTCGTTTTTACTAACTGCCTTATTAGACTTGCCATGAACTACACTGATTTTCGCTATGATGGTAATTAGTAGAAGCTTTAGAAAGGTCATTAATGAATATGGGAGTGAAGGCTGGAACAAGCTCCCTACACTTATGGAAGGGAAACTTTGACTGATGACATGCCAAATCTGATTGAAGCCTACTTTTTTAGCGAAACTTTGAGAGAGAAACCAGATACAGATGGAATGGAAGCGTATGAATTATAAGGTGCGGGAGGACATGTATGGATAGACAACTCACTAAGATAAATGGACTGTTCTGTGTTGTCTGTGTCTGTCTGTGTCTGTGTCTGTGTCTGTGTCTGTGTCTGTGTCTGTCAAGGTGGTACTATGGGCAAGGAATATCTGCAATTTCTGTGTCATGCCTAGTCTAAACGGTGAATATGCCTAGTGACGACGGTTCTCGCGCAAAGACAATGCGGATTAATATTTCTCCGGGATTACTTCCGAAAGCCCTTTCTAACCCAAACCTTTGTGCCTATTCACTAGCTCCAGTCTTTCAACTTCCAGTCCTGGATGTACAGAAGTTTATGTTGTGGGCGATGAACACCCCAAAATGGACCCTCACTATAGACATGGACCCCCACTATAGACATGGACCCCCACTATAGATATGGACCCCCACGTCCCCCTCCTAGTTTTGCGTCGAGGCCCTCCCTCCACACAGGAATGCGGGGCTTGTGCATTCAATTTTCGGTGTAATTGATGAATCCGAGGCAACCGCTTTCAAAAGTTCACAAGTTGATGAGCCAGAAACATTTCTTTATGTTTACTTGGAGTGGGAGACAAGCCTCATGGCTTAGTCAACTAAAAATCTAAGAAATATCCACCCCAATTGGCCTAGTTGTGTTGATTAAAATGTGTCAAAGCAAGTGTCTGCATGCATGAAAAACCCCGCGAAAGGTGGAAATATATAAGGAACTGGTTTGCACGTCCATTGGCCTAATTATTCAATCAAGATTACAAAATGACCTTAAACGTTGGAGTCGTCGGAACAGGAATCTTCGCTACAGATGCTCACTTGCCTGTGATTCAATCCCTTGATAACTTGAAAATATCAGCAGCCTTCAACAGAACAAAGAGTAAGGCCGAGGCGTTTGCAGAGAAAGCCAGCATTGACAAGGCCAATGTCTTTGATAAAGTGGAGGACTTGATCAAGAGCAAAGACGTGGACTTCGTGGATGCATTGTTGCCAGTGCAATCCAACCTTGAAATCATCAAGGCCGCAGTGGCAAACGGCAAGCCAATTGGCGTGGAAAAGCCTATTGCTGCGAACATGGAGCAAGCTCGCGAGATCATCAAGCTAACTGCTTCCACCGATGTGCCTATTGGTATCTGGGAACAGTGGGCGTTCTTCAAAGGCATCAGTATTGTCAAGGATATTCTTCCCAAGATTGGAGAAGTGATTTCGTTCACCTACAGATACACAGGGCCATGGAATTCTGCCAACAAGTATGCCACTACTTCGTGGAGAATGAACCCAGAACACATTGGAGGATACTTGAGTGATGGAGGCGTGCACCAATTGGCATTGTTGACGGAGATCTTGGGCCAGGTGGAGTCCGTGAGTGCACACACCAAGCAAGTCAGACAGCAATCGGGAAACGACGACATTTTGTTCTCCACCATGAAGCTTGACTCTGGAGCCATTGGTACGTTCACATATGGCTCTGCCTTTGGAGCCACTGACAAATCAACCAGCTTGACGATTTTTGGAACCGACGGATCTATTGTGTATGATTTTTCGCCAGCTTTGCCAAAGCCCACAGTGACGTACCAAACGGGGTCCACAGCTCAAGAAGCTTCTGAGAAGACGGTGATTGAGGTTGACGAGGTCAATGCCGTGAGAGAGGAGTTTGTGAATTTTGCACAAGCTGTGGAGACAAACGATAAGACCAAGGTGACTGTTCCACCTTCCAAAGCTTTTCACCATTTGGCCATTGTTGCTGCGGTACTTGAGTCATCAAAGAATAACGGAACCTCTGTGAAGGTTGAAAGGGTATAACGGCCAAGCTACAGTTTACAGGATCAAGGCTAAGTCTAGCAGTGCATAGACAGAATAAGGTATTAAAGATGATTGATGCTAGAGCTCATCATGACCAGTTTCATCTATCAGCTGGTTTAGTTGTGGAATAAACTCAGTAGATTCACCCTGTGAAAGAACAGTTTCAAAAACAGTTTCACTGTCTTTGTCTCCATTAAAAGGATGACCTTGTAAATTTTTGACCTTCACTTCCTTAATGCTTTCACTAAGTCCAGTTTCTTGGCCCTCTTCAACTTCTCTGTCTTCCGTTTCATCTAGACTCTTTGTCATGTCCCCAGTCTCAGGTGTCCATGTCATTACAGACTGGGACATGGTGATATCCTGTATATAGGGTGTGTCAAAGGCCATTTTGAGAGACAAACTTGACAAAGTTGACAGAACCGTAGAAGGCAAAGCCGACAGAACCGTAGAAGGCAAAGCCGACAGAACCGTAGATGGCAACGTATGCAAAGGATCCCCATCGGATATCGGTTTAAAGCCATTGGTTATCCAGTGTACCCCCCCAAAAGTCTTCAAAATAGTCCATAAAAGTATCCGAAGTGGTAGCTTCAATACCCTCCTGTATAGAACATATAATGAACAGAGCATCAAGAAGCATAGCGAAAAGTAGATGCGTCGTTTATCGGACTTGTCCTGTTTCTCAATAAACCTCACGATTTGCTTGGACTTTCCCAAAAGATTATCCAAATCCACCAACTTTTCATTCAACTTGCGGAGATCTTGGGATTGCTGATCAATGGTATCGATGTTGAGCTCAGTCTGCATAATAGACATGGACATGAGTTGCTTTGACTTGCGGAGAGACTGAGAGATGTTTTTGTTTTGCTGTAGAATCTGGTCATCGACGGAATGTTTTGGAAGGTTTTTTTTGACGTCATGAATTTTCTCTTCATTGATTTCTCCTTCACAATTGTCACAATCGTCACCATTCTCAACATCTCCCTTTCTATCCCATATTTCATACTGTTCAAGCCTTTGTTGATGGATAAACTCATTCTCCACAGCATAGTTTTCAAGCTGCCTTTTCTTCAACATCTCCCGTAAATGTTCATACTTGCTCCGATACACTTCAAGCTGATCTAACCATAAATGACCCTGGATTTCCGAATTGGGAAGCTGCTTGATTTGGAGTTCCACCACCTGCAAAAGTCGACTTATCTGCTGGAGAAATCTGACGGTCTTTTGGACTCTTTCTGTCCGTGCCTCATCATACAGCTGTTCCGTCACTTGGTGGGCGTTGGCCAAACTGTGAATCTGCTCCATGCTCTGGAAGTAGAGGCCATCGATTTTATGGTAGATGGAAGCCACTGACATGTCCATAAGATGGGGGAAGGGAAAGGATAGACAAAATAGAAAGATAGAAAAAGTTCTGATATGAAAGCTCGGATTGTGTTGACGCTGATTTCGACCGCGCACCAGTACCCCCACTGTCGCACCGTCTCCATAGCAGCTTTTCCTGCAGTCCATCCCTTCAATAATCCCTTCAATCTTCCATGACTCAACTCTCAGGCTTTTCTCAAGACCCTCTGCTCCCGTTCCTCCAGCGGCCAATGCTCAAAATTGACAGTGTTCCTCATATGTCAAATCCCAAATTCTTGCATAACCCCCGTATCTCAATCATGACTTATAATATGTTGGCGCAGACTTTGGCCCGAAGATCCCAGTACGTCAATAGTAGACTGGCCCTCAAGTGGGCTTCTCGCTCCAAGACACTCCTCTCGGAATTGGCCTTCTATAACTCTGACATCATCTGTGTCCAGGAGGTGGACGAGGAGCGATGGCACTCGTATTGGAAACCACAGCTCCAGAAGCTTGGTTACGATGGTACCTTCCATTGCCATGAGCTGAAACTGCACGGTCTCGCCATCTTGTATAAAAAGGCTTTGTTCCTGTTTCAGAGTCTTCACAAGGTCGACTATGATTCCACCACAGGCCTCCCCAATACCACCTCCACGGGAAACGTTGGCCTTTTTGTATACCTTTCTTTTGAGCCTGCTATTCTGCAGGACATCTCCCGCTTGAGCAGGAAAGACGGCATCCTCATCGGCACAACTCACGCCTATTGGCATCCATACGGAACTTATGAGCGATGCCGCCAGGCCCATATTCTTTTGCAAGAGTTCCGGGCATTTCAACTTCTGATCAAGGAGCTTTTCCACCAGCCTGCATATTACAACTTTGTCGCCGGCGATTTCAACACCGACCCGGAGTTTCCCTCCTATCGCTTCCTCACCAATACTGACTTCTTTCTGGACCCACAGATTAGCCGCACTGTGTGCCGCGCATTTGACCACGATTATTCCGAGCCTATACATGAAGAAGAAATAGCTCCCAACATCTATGACGCTTCTGACGCTGCCCTTCGACACTTTAAGCAATTGAGCGATTGGCGCCACTCCAATTCTATTGCTGCTGTATCATTGTATCTGATCGGCTATATGCACGTACACCCTTCTAATGTGCAACCAAAGTATGGCGAACCTCGATTTTCCAACTGGTGTGACAATTTCGTTGCTTTGCTCGATTATATCTTTGTAATGTGTGAGACGCCGGTTCGGACCGTGCAAGATTTAGAATCCGTGTGTGGCATGAAACTTTTAGAATTGCTCCGCATGCCTGAGGAGTCCGAAATGGGTCTTGGCCTTCCCCAGCCCAACACCTATCCTTCTGACCATCTCTGTATGATGGCAAAGGTTGAGTTGGTGTAACCAAGCTGGATTTTGAATAAGGAAACGTTCTTGAATTGTAACATTGTTAGGTTGCTTTCTCAAAGGTTCTTCAATAATCTTAAGCTTAATTTCTCCAGCTTAACACATTGTAAAAGGTTTGTGTAGATCAACTCCATCATTCAATCCTGTTCCATTCGTCTTTAATCCATCTGGATCGTCCATTCAAAAGATCTGATTCAACATTACGACTTCAACATCGTTTGAATCAAATCTTCAAGAGACCCGTAGTCTTTGCGGTTGATAAGATCAAACTCGTTGCTGAAAAGAACATAATGTTTCAAGCTGGTGTTGAGATGGCTTTGTAAGCCCAACTCCGAGATCTCGTGGAAGTGATGGCAGTATATATGAGCATATATGCGTAAGAGGCGCTTGAAGATGGTCTTGACCAAATTGGGAAACTGCTGGGGAAATGGCGCCCCTATCTTGGATGGAAAAATATTGTCGTTATCAAAAAAGTTCTGGATCCAGTTCATGAGGTTCTCCACGTACTCACAGGCAGGAAGTGGCACTGGTTTCTTCATGGATACGCCACTGCCCGAAGGTGTCGTGTCCTGCCACAAGTATTCGTACTCTTCAGTTGCAATCATTCTGGGACACGTTTGCGGCAGGCAAAACTCCGTGATTGTGCCGTATAACATGTTGATCTGGTTATAGAAATCTACCACATGAACAGCCAACCACTCGTTGACATCCTCACCTTTAGGGAGCTTGACAGCGTCGATCAACGCGTTATCTGAGCCTAACGTCTGCTCGGCGTAGCTGCGGATGTCTTTATGGGAAGCGACACTCTGCACACTGCCGTTCTTGTGAATAGTGGGGTAGATTTCAGAAGCTTGTGACTGTGGCTGGGTGTTTTCGGCGGTGAAAAGCTGGTCTTTCGGTAAGGGCGGGAATGGCGAAGAGGTGGCATTATTCTGGGGGTTGGGGGCTGTGGAACCAAGCTTCATTTTGAACCCGCGCGTCGTCCGTAAGCTATGTGTGTTGAAATTCTGAAAGAAGGACATCTCCGTATAAATAATAGAAATAGATGTGGGTTTGCAGATGATGTTTGATGAACAAGTAAAGATGAAAGTCACTTGTGTTTACAAAATTCCGCATCAAATTGCTGTGGTACTGCACACACCTCCGTATGGAACAATAGTTGACATCAAGGGTCCGCTAGAATTCGCCAAATATCTTAATCAGCGTGCATGTGGAATTAGGAAATGGCGAAATAGGGCAACATTTCAATTTCCATTGCGATATCACTTAATGATTGTCAATATTCTGTGCGCTCCACCTTAAAAGTGTCCTGAAATACCCTCATATCGTAGGCAGTAGACTTGATGGAGATGAGATGACTCTTTTTCTGCAAACCCATGTACTTTCTGCACGCAAGGGCTCTGTGTGGCTTCAAATCACATTCTTTCATCACATTCAAAGTGTTGAACTCGTAAAGAATGGCACTCTGAAGTTTTCTTAAAACAAGCGCCAAAACCTCATGTTTATCTGGTTCCAGCAGATTGTCCAAAGGAGTACTGAAGATAGTAACTGTTCGGAGACAGGTAGCATAGTTGAGGCGAAATAGTTGGCGGCCGAAATAGGAAAACACGAACGGGTACTTGAACTCGGCATTGAGCAAAAAAGACGTCATGAGATATTGGAGTTTGTCAAAGAGGTCTTCGGCGATGACGGAAGAATCGGGGCTCCAGTACTCAAAGGCGAGCTTGATTTCAGTCAAGTACTGCAAGTTATCCACGTGCTTTGTATCGGCCAAAATGGGATTAAACAAGTCACATTTGAGGATAAGCAGCTTTTCAAAGTTGGAAAGGTCCACCGGCTCTGAAACTGAAAACATTAGACTGTCCCATATTGGCGAGTCTTGAAGCAGACTGGCAAACATTGCAAAGAATTCGGAGTCATGTGCCCTTCTTCTTCCGTTCACTGATAACGTCACCGATAACTGGAGTTAGTAAATTCGAGGGGCTGATTTGAAGAACATACTTTTATGGCTGAATCTGGGACCACAAAGTTTGGATTGTGGGCGGATGAATTTCCAGCATTATGATTGAGAGTTTGAGGGACAGGATTGACAGTTTGATGGACACTTTCAGGGACACTTTCAGGGACACTTTCATGGACACTTTCATCAACACTTTCATCAACACTTTCATGAACACTTTCATGGACACTTTCATCAACACTTTCATCAACACTTTCATCAACACTTTCATCTAAAAGATCCTTTCTCTCGTGCAAATTTTCACACTCATTCTCTTCAGAATATTCAGTTTCAAGATCACTTTCTATCTTCTCATTGAAAGCTATTTCGGAAAATGAAACGTCAGTCTTTAGCAAACTTGGATGTTCAGTTTCAAAACAAATCTCCATTTCAACAGGATTTAATCGCATTTTCTTCACTTCATAACCCCTTTTTTCAGAATCAGAGTCTAGACTCTCCATTAAATCAACCTGAGAAACTTCAACTTTGATGTCAGAAGTGTCTGGGGCGGAACCTATAACTGAAGCAAGATTAATTTTTTCGGAACTACTAATTTTAACCATGTGATCTTCAGCAGGAACATAACAATCATCAATTTGACTATGATCACGAACAAAAAGAGAAGCATTAGGCGGGTGTTCCCCAATTTGGCAACCAGCGCTTCCATCTTGAAGCTTCTGAGCTTGAATATTTCCAAGAGCAGCATCTTTTGAGTGTAAATCAACGGCGATATTTTTTGCATCTTTTTTAATACCACTAGCATTTGGTTTGAAGAGGGCAAAATATTGTAGCCCGAAAATATTGGACCCGTGCTGTAAAAGAAGCTTGTTAGTCATAATGGGGGGAAGTGCGGATTGCAGCCATTTATATAAGGCCATGAATCTGAAACACTGCCCTTTACCCCACACTTACCCCTTAGCCTTACCCCTCACAGTAACTTTCACGTATTTGGAAATATAGCTATAACAGTCATTAAAAAGAATTACGTGATAGTAATTAATAATCACGTGACAAGCATAGAAATTATCACGTGATAGTAATTAATAATCACGTGACAGATTCACACAATCATTTTCTCTTATAGTGCTTTCCAAAACTATTCAAACCAGCGCAACAAAATGATTCGAACTAGCGCGACAAAATGTGCGTACCCCTTTGCACAGTCTTTCAAACCAAATGGCGTAATGTTTCACACCAACTTGCATTAGAATTCAATACTCTTTTCGTATTATCTTGTATTTCATTAACGAATTAAGATAAGGGATTAAGGTTTTGGAGGGGGAAAGTGGGATTTTGTGGGTATAGTTGGGATTGAGAGGTATTGGGTTAATGACTGACCTACTCCTTCCTATTTGGGACGTACTGCATATAACCAGTAGTTAGTTAGTTAGTTAGTTAGTTTGTCAGTGAGTTAGCCAGTTCTCTGTAGTCTGTAGTCTGTCGGTATAGTTGTGATTGAGAGGTACTGGGGTAATTGACTGACCTACTCCTTCCTATTTGGCACGTACTGCATATAGCCATTAGTCAGTTATTTAGTTAGTCAGTTAGCCAGTTCTCTGTAGTCTGTAGTGTGTCGGTATAGTTGTGATTGAGAGGTACTGGGGTAATTGACTGACCTACTCCTTCCTATTTGTCATGTACTGCATATAGCCATTAGTCAGTTATTTAGTTAGTCAGTCAGCCAGTACTCTGTAGTGTGTAGTCTGTCGGTATAGTAATGATTGAAGAGGTATTAGGGTTGGAATGACTGACATCCCTACTCTACTCTACTAATCTACTACTCTATGTGCAGGCTATTGTGCCATTATTTCAACAAGTGACTAATTTGAGAATCACTAAATACAGTGTTTTTCAAAATGATTCAAACCAGTACATAATGATTCAAACCATAATTCATTATGACTATTTTCGGCAATCCTCCAGATTTAAGATTTCTGAATATTGAATTCTAAGGCAAGTGGTGTGAAACATAATGAATTATGGTTTGAAACTTGCTAGTGTGGTTGGAAACATTATACTGGTTTGAATCATTTGTCGCACTGGTTTGAATAGTTTTGGAAAACACTGTAGTGAGTGGGAATAGTGCGAATGGAATAGTGCGAATACGAATAATCAGTATATTAATATTTCTCATAGATTCTTCCTGTACCTAACTATGTTAGTTACGTAGTCATAGTTATAATATTATTGTTATGTTAGATTCTTTAACGTTCATACTTTTATACTTTTATGTGAGTTGTTTATTCATTGGTGGATTCCCAATTACTCCGAATCCTGTTTATAGACTTTGGGTCGGTGTGCGAGTGCAGCCATTCATTTGTGAGAAAGAAAACTAATACCAACTACAGAGGATAATTTTTAAGATATATGGCAAATTGACCTACTTAGGCTTATAAATATAATGTTCCACCTAAGGTTAGATGGGTATATGCCATATAAGATACCGTAATCACCCTAGTGTAATATAACTTCTTAGATTGTCGACTCCTTTTGATATTACAGGATACTTTATTAATAGCCTAAATACTATTAAATTTTATATTTTTATAATGGATTAAAGTTATAATTGTTAAAAAAACTAATTTACCACCCATATTTATTATAAGGATATATTCTTTTAAATTAAGAAGGTGGGGCATAAATAAAAGTTGACAAGACATAAGGAATAAAAACTTAGATTATAGTTAAAGAGATGCTATTCTAGAGTGTTTTTCAAAATGAATCAACCAATTCAAAGATTCAACCAATGATTCAACCAATGATTCAACCAATTCAATATTCTGAAATCTTAAATCTGGAGCATTGCCTCATACGATAAAACCCGTACATCTCCTTGCTTGAATGCATTCGAAGAATTTTGGGTCGTTTGTAAGTCCAAGGTCAAGAATTCTAAGTTAGAATAGAAAGAGGAGTTGACGCCTGAAATTCGGCAATCTACAGAACAAATAAGTCCTCAAAGTTATCAAGGTGCAGGCATGCTTGCTTAGAGCGCAATCATTCTAATTGTTAAGAAAATATGCTACTCTACGACAAAACAAAAAAAATAGATAAAAAATAGATAAAAAATAGAAAATAAAAATACATAAAAAATAGAAAATAAAAATACATAAAACTAGAAAATAAAAATACATAAAAAATAGAAAATAAAAATACATAAAACTAGAAAATAAAAATACATAAAAAATAGAAAATAAAAATACATAAAACTAGAAAATAAAAATACATAAAAAATAGAAAATAAAAATACATAAAACTAGAAAATAAAAATACATAAAAAATAGAAAATAAAAATACATAAAACTAGAAAATAAAAATACATAAAAAATAGAAAATAAAAATACATAAAACTAGAAAATAAAAATACATAAAAAATAGAAAATAAAAATACATAAAAAAGGGACGGTGGTTCGATTTTTCGTATTATCTTACGAAAATAGTTTGAAGAATTTCGATTGCACCATTTGGTTTGAAAGACTGTGAGAAGCGTACGAAACATTTTGAATTATTGGTTTGAATAATTTGTCGCACACTTTGAATCATTTCACTTTGAATCATTTGTCGCACACTTTGAACCATTTTGAAACCTTCCCCCTTCCTAGTCTACTCATGAACTTCATCCAAACTTCCATAGGCCCGCGGCTTATGGTCAGCACCCCATGTTCTCATATTACCAAACACTCTCTTCTAGGTCTCCTGCAGAAAAAGCAGCTTTTGTCTGTATATAAGCACCTCTTTAAGCTTCGTCACTTCTTCGGCCACACAAGCTTACACTACACCAGCTACTGCAACCTTCTCCGGCGAAAAATCAAATACTCCGATATCCATTTACGGCGGCTGAAAATTTTAGGCCTCACAGACCCACTTTCACCGGATTCTCTAGCCACACGCTTGGCTAATACATATGCGTTCATCTTCAACGGCTCATGTGCGTCCCACATGCCGTCCCAAAGTGTCTTTTTCTATGAAGATGTGAAGAAGCAGTCGCTGGAAAGAACTGAGACCAACGTGATCAATACCCTTCTTCGTATGGAAATGGAATGTCCTGACGAGATCAAGTATGACCGTAAGCTCCAGTGGGTGGAAAGGACGCGAGAGTTTTACGAAAAGAACACGACTAGTGATAATGTGGAACCTATTAAGAAGAAACAAGTACTTCCTAAAAAGAAACAAGCACGTCGTATTCAAACGGCTCATATGCTTGGATATCTCCAGTATGAGCACACACTTATGTGTGCGAATGAGACGAATGAAATGTGTCTATAACATGTAAATAAAAAATTACCATTACATGATGTAAATAAAAAATTACCATTACATGATGTAAATTTCAAAAAATAAATGATTGCAGCACCACAATTTCACACATGGTCTCCCACTGCATTACTCACTGTGGCCCTAAGTGGCTTGACTTACGTTGATCGGACGGGAAACAGTATTTTCCACTTGGTATGGCCGCAACCGTAATGTTAAAACTTGTGCAGGACTGTCAGATTTATAAAACAAAATTATATCAGTTGTATATTCGAATACTGTAATATGCCTTAGAGGGATCCCTATGGATTCATCTTATCAGGCGAACCTGCTAGTTCTATATACTGCCTTGCTGCTTCGGGTAACCTTTGAGGGATTTCTTGAAACAGCCGGCCTTCAGGATATGAAACATCGCGATGTTTCATATTGGCCCGGAGAAGTCCCTATTAGGAATTCTCACTGGCGCGGGCAACTCGCATGCGTCCACTTGCATGGTGCCTAGCGCCCAGTATTCAAGTCTCCTTGAATACTAACCTCCACACCATCTCATACTCGTGAGTGGTATGGTTTGAGGCTGAGCCTAAGTTAAGCCTCGTTAGTGGAATCCACCGACACTAAGTAGTCAATTCTAGTGCTCGTAGGATTTTTCCTAACACGTAAATGTTAGGAAACGAATGCCTATTAGGATACTGAGATGCAAGGTATCCCGGTCGGGTAACTCTTGCATATAACGTGCATATATTTCATGTTCGTGCAGGGTTGCATACACCCAGTGTATATAACAGCGAGGTTTTCCTCCCCTTGGATTAACCAGGGAGTTCCTCGACTATTCTAGGTTCAATAAACACCATGATAAACTATGGGACGTAGGGAAGACGTCCATTATAAGACTAACAGTTGTTCTTCCTGTTAAGTCCTAACAGTAAAACATTTATAGTAGTTGAGAGAAAAGATGTACATATTTGCCCAAATTTTATATAAAGCAACCTGGATCTTTTAACCTAACTAATTACTGAAGAATCTAACCACTATACTTCACTTCTGACTCCCTTCTCTACACTGCTGTTAGATTCTTGTGTACTTTGTATGGTTTTATTGGTTGGCGTTAGGGCAGAGTCGGAGCATATCTTTGAACACCCTACTAACTTCTGACAGCTTGGAATTACTAGTATAGTAAGGGAGTCTGATTGATTTTAATGCCTGGACCTGCGAGCATTATCGGAACATCCCTAAGTGATTGTAAAAATCCTCTTGTTTAGCAACCGATAGCAAAAAAATTTGTTGTCACCATAGACGAGAGAGAAGCTCAAACAAGGGTCTTTTTAAAGACGAATTTCTCTCGGATACTTAGTGGACTGTTCTTTTAATCCGCAGGTGACCACAATTGATTTGGATGCCATGAGGGATTCAGGTTGCCTGAGAACTTCCAACACCAATAAACGTCGGATTCCCTATTGCTTCTCGACTCCTTACACAGCAATGCAATAATTGTCTAAAGTGTTGATTGCATAAACAGAGTCATACGGCAATATGAATTTAACCTGACACTGGCAGCTCAGCAATTTGAAAATCTTTCTCAAATCTTCTGGTACCTTAACTCCTTCGCAGTAGAGATATCAAGGTTCCGAATAGGAAGTCCTGTGGAATATATGGAATGAGATATAGTAAATAATTCTTAGATTCTTTGATAACAGCACTTTGATCTGGAAGAGTGGGAGGTACAGATCTTACAGATGATCTAACCACAGAGGTTTCTGGAAGAGTTATGGAATCAGACATGTTCATAGACATGAAATTGGATATGGTTATTCAGAAAGCACAGGAGATGTTTGAGCAGAAAAATTTGGAAGAGTCAGTATTTGAATTAATTAATTAATCATCAATCAATCATCAATCAATCATCAATCAATCATCAATCAATCATCAATCAATCATCAATCAATCATCAATCAATCATCAATCAATATCTCGCTCTCGGTAGCTATGTGGAAATGATATCACCGGAAAAGTATGACTTGAAATTATCAATGGTTCTATTGCACAAGGTTTTTGATCAAATGGATCACTAAGCGCTGATTTCCCTGTGGAGGGAAAGCTGAGTACATTTCAACTCAACGGAAACGCAGGTTGGGTGTGGCTAAACTTATGGAGCATTAAAGGAAGTCTTCCAGATTTAGGGGAATGGACAGAGTATACCAAAAAGGGATGATTATTTTTAGAGTAGTAAATTATTGGTGTTTTATTATGAGTGGGAATCTGGGTTTAAATAGACTTGTGAGTGCGCATACACGTGAGGGGACAATGCGTGTGGCAGTTGATCGTGAAACATATCTACTCTATTATTAGATTCTTTGTAACATTTAGTACTTTGTAAACGCTTAATTTATAGCGGTAAAGTTCTAAAGATGGACTGTGGTATCTTAGATGCAGGAAGGCATAGTATTCATTTGGTGAAGCTCAGGAGCTGGTAAACTCCACTGGTAGCCAGATGCAGGTTCATCAGATTCATCAGGTTCACCAATCTCACAATCTCACAATCTCACAATCTCACCAGGTTCAGTTCTTCTCCTTCCACTGTGCCCTCCAATATTGCCCTGCCAGGTTTTGCTTAATCCATTGGCAGACTTGACAGGAACTTGTTCAGGTTATGCCCAGTTGCCCAATGCGTCGATGTTTGGGCCTGATGGAGGTACGGGAGCATTTCCTAATGCAAAACAAATGGAATCTGTCATATCTAACGCCATTTTCCAGATGAATGGTATATTGCTGAATGCTTAGAAGATGGATCAACCAAAGCCCTTAGTAGCGCAACATAAGCCCGGCCTCAAGTTTTTTGTCCAAGCCTGAGAGTTTGAGGTTTATGATGATGCTCTCACAGAAGTCCAGGATCTATTTGATGGTGAAGCTCCAGGATCATGTAGTTCATGGTGAAGGTTTGTTTCTGGTCGGGGCTCCAACCCGTACATCCCTGTACCCCTCATCCTAAACGTCATCCTAAACGTCATCTACTCCCTGTTTATCGTTGATGAATTCCCAGACTGATGATCCTACAATCTTATATGGAAAGTGCGCGTCCGTTATCTGAGGCACTCGAACAATTGAAGCGAGATAAGGCACCGCGCATGTATTAAGCAATGCAGTGTTCTTTATGCCCACACACGCGACCCCATTGTATTGTTAGGAACAGCTGATTCGCTTTACACTCTATGCGGTTTAGCATTAAGTTTGAACTAAGGCTATGTAATGCCAAAAGTCTAGAATCTTGATTTCCAACTATTGAAACTACTCAACCATACCAAGGATCTAGAATATGTAGATTGTGTTAGATTATTTATGATTGTTTAGTACTTCCAAAACTCTGTTTATTCGTGGATGGATTCTCAGAATGAGGAATCTTAGTCTTATATAGAAAAGTGGGACATTGGGTGCCGTTATCGGAGACGTCCTTGAGCAATTTAATAGGGAGATAAGGCGCGCTGTGCCCCGTAAATGCCTTTGGCTCGACGGATCCTCGGAGGTATCTCCAAAGATAGGGGGAAGCATCATGCCTTTGTCAGGGTCTATGGCAATTCCGCGTCTGATCGCACATCGTACGTGATTACTCCCATGGGTAGTGTGATACCCATGGGGGATCTGAGAATAATAATAATAATAGAGTAGTAGTTCTTGTCTTTTCTGTACTTCTAGAGTAGTAGTTCTTGTCTTTTCTGTACTTCTAGAGTAGTAGTTCTTGTCTTTTCTGTACTTCTAGAGTAGTAGTAGTTCTTGTTCTTGTAGTTGTTATTTTACTTCAATGTACTACTTACTTATACTACTTAGACTAAGACTACTTTACTACTTAGAGTAAGACTACATAGACTAGAGACTAGAGATAACTTATACTACTTGTACTTTATGAGTACTTAAACTTTTTTTGACGTGGGTTAGCCTTTAGTATTATCACTATGAGTAGTGGTGTAGTGGTGTAGTGGTGTAGTAGAGTAGTAGAGTAGTAGAGTAGTAGAGTAGTAGAGTAGTAGAGTAGTAGAGTAGTAGACTAGTAGAGTAGTAGAGTAGTA
>NLAU01000570.1:0-80995 GCA_002370875.1 Metschnikowia arizonensis
CGAGAAGTATTTCTGGTGGGTCTGGAAGTGGAGGACATCTTGGTATGTCCTTCCCCAGGTAACTATTTGATTAATTATTTAAACCATGTGAAAACTCTTTCTTTTATAATCGAGATGAGCATTCACTGCATGTAGTCTAGTTAGGGCTATATTCTCAATTTAGGAAACAAAGCCCTAGGGCTTGAGCTTAGGGCTTCGGCAATAGCGCGCACTATGTGCACACTGTTGTGCCTTTATTTCTCAAGACATCATCAATCTGCACATAATCACGGGTCTACATATAACATATCCATGAGGTACCTTGACTCCGTGCCTCCTAGGTACTTGTTGACATGAGAAGTAAAAGCTCAATAGTGTGCACATAATACTACGGCTTTATTTCCTAATTGAGGCATTGCCCTAATAAGGCAATAGGCAGTGAAGGCTCACTCAAATATAAAAGGAGGAGCTTTCGCACCATCTTAATAATCAAATCAAATAGTTACCTGGGGAAGGACATACCAAGATGTCCTCCACTCCCAAACCCACCAGAAATACTTCTCGTATAAGATATGATGATATCTCAACTTCTACTACTAAAGAAGCCTTCACTTAACTGAGTGATATTATTATTACTACTACTCCTAACTGGGATACTGATATTGATCAGTCCCCATGGTTACTACTTGGTCCTCCTGATGCACCTATGTACCAAGCGGACTAGACGTCTACCTCTTTACATTATGGGTGAAAACCTTTCACCCACGTCGCACCTCGTCTAAATACTTTGGTCTTGTAAGGTACAACTTACTTATCTCTGTATATCAATATATACTAAAACATTGGTTGAAACTATACTAATACATTGGTTGAAACTATACTAATACACTACACTGATGCACTCAGACACCCAGCACCCCAAGATGTCCAATTCTCATCTCTTGGTCTCATAAAAATCAATGCAGGGGCTTCTGATTACCTTATGAGTACTTAGAGCAGTGATCTATATTCTGTGCTACATGTGCCTAGTTTGGAAATGATTGCAACGAGGAGTTACCTCCACAGAGTGAACAGTAAACATCTGTATAATGTGGAAAGAAATCAAGTACATCAAAAGTACTATAAATGGGTAAAAGAGTACATAAAAGCACTTTAATGGGTAAATAATGGAGTACATAAAAGTACTTCAAATGGGTAAATAATGGTCATTGAGATTGACAACTGTATTCTATATAGATAGTAAATTAGGGTCTTCGTGATTGACTTCTCTTTGTTTTTTCTTAATTTATAGACTTTCAGTCAATAAATTTGCTTGTCGAAGAAAACTTACGAGTTTGTCTCGAAAGTAAGAATTCGGACTGGCGTACAGGTAGCTACTGCTGAAAGAGTATCACTCGTTAAGAAGAGCTTTAAGATCTCCGTCGGAAGAGTAAGACTAATCTTTAAAGAATCGCTGGTTGCTCAGAATATCTAGTCAATCATTGAATCAGAAACGTCTTTAATAAAATGGTTTAAAGTACGGCATGTTCAACTGGATAAGGGCAAGATGGTACTCGGGTATCCCACATCCTTGGTAGTTTAGAGGCTTTCTATGCGTCAACACAAAGCGTGGGTAAAGTAACAAATTGGTCAAGTCTGAAAGTACGAATCGGGATTCAATGGTAGTCTATGTTAGGTTGATCTGAAGGCTATTTCCGGAAGTCCTAGGAAAGTGCATTAAAGTAATATGCTTGACCTCTATTCGACTGTCTCAATGGGGTAGCCAAACCATGACTATACAGAAAGAACAAACCATGACTATACAGAAAGAACAAACCGTGGAAATATGTATTAGAGTTCTATGGAATAGGTGAAGTAGTTGAAGGGGTTTCAAATGGTCTTCTTGAGACGTTTCCAGAATATTCCAGTCCCTATCCCTGTAATAGATATAGTCTTGGTAGTAACGAACTTGTAAATTTTTTCTTTTGTCTTTTCTGCGGCTTCAAAATAGACCCTCTTGGAACCGGATGTCCTAGTACTGCTGAAGATATTCAATCGGGAAAGGCTCTAAAACACTTTGATCAAGTCCAGCCGGGAGACTAATGAGTAAACCCTAAACTAGAGACATCTTCTCACTCGCTCGCCATAATTCCCTAAAAGTGTCTGGACGCAAATGCTCTGTGTAATGTTGAAATAAGCTTGGGTATTTTCTTGTTTCTCCTGGAAAATAATCATGGATGATACTAAGGTCAGCACGACACATGTACTTCAAGAATCGGTATATTCATTGATAGTTGTCTTTTTTTATTATTTTTTTTAGAAAAGAGGCTTTGACTGTTTACCTGGTGTATGGCAGTCTGTGCAGGCTAGATGATATTCTCGAGAAACGTCTGGATATTTGGAGGCCAAACTCTTTAATGTCCACAAGTCCTTCAAATGGTGTGGGTGACGTAATGGTTATTGGATTGACATAAGTGTATCCCTTATACTAGACTAGAGGCTTTCTAATAGTGACTTAAATAGTCAATGACAGGAACTGTCACCTTTTCTTACCTCCAACCTTGCTTAAAACTTATGACACATGCTCCTCCTATGCACCCATTATTTAATCATTCAAAAATTCTCTTGGGTATCCCAGACAATCGTCACGGGCCCCTCATTGGTCAATTGCACATCCATCATGGCTCCAAATTGCCCATTCAACACACGCTCTGCATCACCCAACTCTCCCCTCAACTTTTCCAAAAACTCCTCGTAGAGCAGGATTGCATCCAGGCCCTGGGCCGCTTTATGGAAGTCCGGTTTGGTGCCCTTCTTGA
Organism: Metschnikowia arizonensis; assembly: GCA_002370875.1. Taxonomy (NCBI): domain Eukaryota; kingdom Fungi; phylum Ascomycota; class Pichiomycetes; order Serinales; family Metschnikowiaceae; genus Metschnikowia; species Metschnikowia arizonensis. The sequence goes on from NLAU01000570.1 coordinate 2,778, forward strand.
TAGTTCCATAGAGCGTAAACTGCGATATTAATAAAACCTTTAATTGCTTATCTTGGAGCAAGCTCACGCTCCAAGGTTTTCCATACCATTCAGTCACATCTGGGGGAGGGCAGGAAAAGTCCTCGAAAAGTCGGAGTCCGGCCACTTTCTTTACCAACTTGGACACATCCTCGCTAGTGTCGGAGGTAGAAATTCCCACCAAAATCATCAAGCCCCTGTCGATGGCAGAGATGACTTTTCCGTTTACGGTAACTGAAGCACTCTTGACTTTCTGGATCACAACTCTCATGGGGAAGATGAGTCTGAGGTACACTAAGCAAGAATGGCTACTGTGGATAGCCTCAGCCGGGAATGCGCCACATCCGTACCTCTGCGTGTACCACCCATTGATGGTATGTACGGGGTTTTTGTTAAGATACTCCATCTGAAGGAAACACCAAGTTGTCCTTAGATGGAGGCTAAGTAAGTCTCCATACTTAGTACGATGTATAGTGTATAGCACAAAGGAGTGTACTTTACCAAAATACACGTTAGATGAAATCCCCTTTAACTGATCTGAAGAAGGCATTAAGGTCAAAGATATATTGAGTATACTTATCGTAGAAGAAGAAGAAGCTGAAAGGTGGTCCTTAAAGAGAAAAAAAATAATTAGATTCTGCCTGCTCTAAAGTATGAGAAAAGGGTAGCGCAAGATCCAAAACTTAGGCGGGGTAACCCATGAGGGCTCTGAGGGATAGTCAGCCGACAGAAGAGATGGCACCAGCCCTATGAGAAATAGGACTGGAAGAGTTGCAGATGCTCCTCATATCACAATAGTTCAAGGTTCTGCAAATATAAAATGACTCCGGTAATATGTACCGGTATGCATATGGTCGTATAGTATCATACTTTGTTCATCAAGCATCACAAAGTACAACGCAGATGTATTTAAATTAACTTTCCTATTTTACACAGGATACATTCCATAGTTCCTCGAATGAATCAGAGATCAAATTACTGCAGTAATTCTTGTGAATTCTGCATACACTCATGACCGTCGATTCATATCTTTCCAACTCAATCAAGGACAGAGTATTCTTAATCATGTATACAACCTGATCATCTCCATTCCGTAGTTCTTCCAGATCCTCGTTGATAGAATGGCGCATTCCTTTGCTACATCCATTCCATGAATTCCTGCTTAATCTTCATAGAGAATAAATTGGCAGAAGTATTTCAACCCCGCAGCAATCTCCTCGCCCACAGGTACAATATAATTCTCCGGCAATAAGAAGCCATGTGACCCATTGTCTCTCAACTTAATCTGATACGCCCAGTAAGACTTGTGGTGATACATGTAGTCTAAGGCCGAGCCCAGCCCCATATCAGGGATTAAATCTGAGTCTCTGTCGATACATGCAGGTAACACGTTGTAAAACTTGGCCAGCGTCATGCGGATGGCCTTGGAGATGCCGTACGCCAACTCAATCAAATTCTCTTGGTCCTTGGGCTGCAGATCACAGGAGAAGGCGTATGGAAAGAGGATCTCCTGCAGGTAAGAGTGGAGGTCGATGTAGCCCCAGATCCGGTGGTCCGAATTGGTGCTGTTGAGGTAAGTATCCCAGAGCCTCAGCTCATATGCCTCAAACGGCCGACTTCCTGCATACTCCTCCCCACACTCTGAATCAACCGATTCTTGCCAATGAAAGTCGTAAGAATGGTCTATATCGATCCCTATACAGGAATCAAACGTCTCCATCTGCACTTTCTCCTCCAGCAAGTCATTATTCTCCTGCATCTTTTCCAGCGGCTGACGATTTTTCCTCCACAAGCGGTCCGTGGTCCACGAGTACTCGTAGCCGTCGGGGTTCGAAACCGGGATGAAGAGAAAGTCGAGTTTAGCGAGCGCATCCCACAGCCCAGTATGCGTCTCATAATGGTTAATGAGTCCATAGACACCGTACAATACTGATGTCACGGAAATCCACTCTCTTGCATGCACACCGCCAGTCACCACCACAGTCTTCTTCTCGTCGTGAGAGATGGAGTCATCCTGCACAGAAACGTGCAACACATTAAAGGCCCTTCCCTCGTATGTTTCTCCGATTTTCTCCTTTTTCACAATATCCGGGTACGTCTGCACGAGAAAGTCCATCCACGCCTCTATGGACTCCAACGGCCGGTACAGCTTGAAAAACACCTCGCTTGCCGCTTCCAATTTCTCACGGGCTGTCATGTTCTCGTCAATTTGAGACATCCACTCCTCTAAAGACGACACATGATATAAATGAACGCCTCCCTTGACTAGCGATTCCGGGTAGGTCTCAAACACGGCCTGCGGCAAGTCCTTGATCAAGAACTGGGGCGTATCAAGGCCGAATTGGGCCAACAAGGGCTCAATTTGTTCCAGATGGAGCTGAAAATCCACAGTTTTCTGCACAGAATTGGAGCCCCAGATCTTGAGGCCCTGAGCCCGTAAATGGGCCAAAAGCTCCGCTGATTTGGGCACCCGGATCACCACATTCTCATGGTATGGAGAGAGATCTATAGGAAGCTCCTCTTGGCTGAATGTAGAATGATGAGCACGTACAGGCTCATCAAAGGAGTTCCAGGCAAGAGGAATCTGGAAACACGTGGCCACAGCAACGTAGAGAAGAGTTAGAAGCATGGTGTGAAGTATGGAGAAGCATGGAAGAAGTGCGCGGTGCCTGCACATCCATATATATAAATTGTACATAAACCCGTACATACACTATACGCTTATCGCAATGATCGAGTGAGTTGATATAGCAGTTGGCTGCTAGCTAGTCGGAGTTTTTTTTTACTATCAGGAAAATGAAAACCAAATACTTTTTTTCGATCAATAATTTTAAAAGCTCGAAATTAATAAATTAAGAAAAAAAAAAAAAAAAAAAAAAAAAAAAAAAAAAAAAAAAAAAAAAAAAAAAAAAAAAAAAAAAAAAAAAAAAAAAAAAAAAACAGCAAACAAAATCAAAAGCTGAACACTGTAATACTCACTGAAACACTCATCATACACGACCTCTGGATCACAAATCCTTCTTGGGACTCGTTTTGGGCTTTTTCACCACATCATACAAACACCTCAAGCCGCAGAACAGGAGGAAACCCACCAACGCTACAGCCCCGAAAATGGCCACCCTCTGCTGCTCGGTAGGCACATTCAAGAAGTTATAAGGGTACTCCGCACCTCTCTCGACGTCTATCAAAACCTTAAGCCAAACGTAGTAGACTGCAGACAAGACCATGCACGTGAAGGCGGACATCGACGACGAAATGCTCCATGGGGGCATGAACAAGAAAAAGTCCACGAGCAACACGACCACAGGCACAAAGTGAAGGCACAAATCCACAAAGAGCGGAATGAGTTTGCGGCTCGGGTCCTTGACAAGAATGTGGAGAAACAAGAGCCGCAAAGGCCAGTAAATCACTGTCACCACCGACTCAAGAACCAAAGCAATCGGATGCAAATTGTTTTTAATGGTGAAAAGAGTCGAAGATAGGGTTACGTGTGCACTAATTCCAAGCACGTAAACGAAAATGGAAAAGAGAAGCGAGAGGTTAGTAAGGAACTGCCATTGGCCAGCAGCCTCCAAGTGTGGCGGAAGTGTCACTCTAGTGGAAAGATAAAATAGGCCAAAAGATCCGAGAGCTATTCCAACAAGATACACAAAAATAATCACCGGTTTACCGAGGTACTCTGACATTTAGTTGTTGGTGTGGAAAGTAGCTATGGAAAGTAGTGTTGAACATGCAAGCCATCGCACCCGTTCTAGACCTGCAGGACAGGACGAGGTGCGGGGGTGCATGAATTGTCAAGGATGATGTTTGATGTAGATGCAACACTTGCTACTTTAACTCCGGATTGAGCGTGCAAGAAAGATAATTGTAAAGAAGAATCTTCCAATTCCGCGTCAAACATCAGTACCTCAGGTTCACCATGGATCAACCATGGTGTACAGTCCAGAGATGGTGGAATGGTTAAGCGAACCAGTCTCATAGCTTCGTCAAGCTAAGTATATACTCTATTAGTAGTACTGTCCTCAGACTGAGTGGAAGAAGATTCATTAGCACCTTCAACGGTCAGTTGAGTAGTACTCTTAGTGAGTCTTGTGGCTGGAGGCATCTTGGTATGTGTATTTGTCTGATTGATTTTATAAACATGAGCGAAGGCTCCTTTTATATTGGAGTGGACCTTCACTCTCCTTACTACCGTTTTCAGGTAGGTGTGCACATCCTCTATTATGAGAACAAAGGGGCCAACTCCTAACATGTCAGTGTGAGCGCGGTGCATAAACCCCTCACTCTCAAACTTTGTTTTTCAACAATAATTCCCTTGGGAAATCTATATAAGAGCGACCCACGCTTTTATGAGAGATTATGTCATCAGAACAAGAAAGTCAAGAGCAGAATTCTTAGTTTATTATCAATAGGAACAAAAGTATGTCAAAATCAATGTTCATTATTTGACCGTATTCAGGAAATTTAGAAGAGACCGACGAAGCTTCGCTTCCACATTATACAGGTGTTGTGCTTGTAGAGAGGTAAACGTCCGGTCCGCTTGGTACATAGGTGCATCAGGAGGACCAAGTAGTAACCATGGGGACTGATCAATATCAGTATCCCAGTTAGGAGTAATAGTAATGATAATAATATCTCTCAAGTAAGTGAAGGCTTCTTTAGTAGTAGAAGTTGAGATATCATCATATCTTATACGAGAAATATTTCCGGTGGGTTTGGGAGTGGAGGACATCTTGGTATGTCCTTCCCCAGGTAACTATTTGATTAATTATTTAGACCATGTGAAAACTCTTTTATAATCGAGATGAGCATTCACTGCATATAGTCTAGTTAGGGCTATATTCTCAATTTAGGAAACAAAGCCCTAGGGCTTGAGCTTAGGGCTTCGGCAATAGCGCGCACTATGTGTCAACGAGTACCTACGAGGCGTGGAGTCAAGGTACTTCGTGTTGAACTGCAACATGCTTGTGAGACCTAGATGCAGGATGCATTAAGTGAGCAGATGCAATATTGGCTATCCCATTGTTAGACAAGGTTGGGCATTGTTACAGGAGGTTAAAAATGCTAGACGAGCCTGAACATAGTTACATGGCGTGTGCATACAGCCTAGCTGGATGTCTATAAAAGGTGGCCTTGCGCCGTGTGTAGAAAAGGGCAGACAAACAACCCTCAATGAATGGAAAAACTGACAAAGAGCTTTCTTAGTCAGCAGATAGAAAACAACATATGTCAAACTGAGATTTAATTACTTCTCCTCATTTAAGGTGACTAGTTAAAAGGGAGAAGCTTCCGCTTCCGCAATATGCAGGCATATTGCTTACTGCGCAACAGAAGACTCATCATAAGATAGAAGACTCGCCATAAGCTAAACCTAGCCTAAATAAATGTACCTGATATAAGAGCAAATCTATCTACTTTCAAAAAATTAAAATTAAATTCTAAAGTATCGCTCTCTTATCTTTTTCAAGATTAGCAAAAGTTATTTCTGTGTGCAATTTAATATGTTATCTTGGTTGTAGTCAGATGGTAAAAACGCATTAAAATTTGAGAGTGCGATATATTGAAGTGTAAGAATTATAAGAGGGATCTAAATCTTAACATAAAAATTATTATTGTTATGCTGAATATTATTCGTTATGCCAAAATTTATTATTCGTTATGCCGAAGATTATATGGACTGAAGACACTACATGTTCTTTAGGTAGTGCACTTCCAGGCCGATGATTATAGCCTAGGCTATGCATCAAACATCAGTACATACTGACTACCTACTAACTAGTAGACGAATGAAGTCGTTTTTAGATAGAAAACGTGCACGAGTCAAAACTAATTATCATAGATAATAGAGATATTAAAAAACTCGCTTCATAATCTTAGATTTTTTTATTAGAATCTGCTCTTATCTTTTGTTCAAGCCCTGTACACTCTTATTATTTCAACGGAATACGAGTGAGCAAGAGTAGAAAAATCCAGTCTTTCCCTCGGACAAAGGCTTCTGCAAATATTTAACTTGACCAATCTTCGATTCTGGGCTAAACATCGTCGGTCCTAGCCCAAACCGTATATACTTCTTTTTAAGTAACTCGAAATGAAGCAGAACTTTTGTGTTTGTGTGTTCAATTGCTGAAGATCCGGGATAGCCGGCTCCGGGACCGGCTCCTGGGCCATTCGTCCTCGTGCATAACGTCTTTGTCAGCACGTGACAACGAGCGAATCTGCTCCCTATTGGACGTTCTGCTCTCGGGTCTGGCCGACCGTGACTGCAGCCGAGAAACTGACGAATCTCTGCTGCCCATTGTAAAGAGGTCGGAAAGGCCACGTGTCTGGGCCTCCAAGTCCACAAGCGATGTGTGTGACGAGTTGCGAGAGCCCGAAGGACTTCTCAAGGCCAAGAACTTCTTCTTCTTCTTCTCGTAAGTATGGGAAAGGTCGATCCCAGCAAGCCACTGCAGGAAGTACTCCTCGCCATTTATAGGTCTTTCGAGCAGCTCGTGGATCTCATAGAACGGCTTGACCAAAATCACCGGCACCAACGCAAACTGGAGGAAGTACTTAGAGATGGACACCTTAGAAAAAAACGGCATATGCAAACGAGACGCTTGCTGGTGAAGATTTGTGCTACTATTTCCATGCGAGGAAGGAGCCAGGCCCTGTCCATAGTGCGACGTTCCCACAATCATCATTGCTGGCTTGTACTCAGCAATGGCCTGTTTCAAGAGCTTCTGGGGCAGACCTAAGACACTCTCAAAAACAATGGAGATCTTGCGGCGGTGGCTATTGAGGCTCTTGATTTTTTCGAACGTGGCATCAGCCATGGCCCGGTCTAGGTCCTTGTTGGTCTTGCTATCGAGCACGTGGAGCACGATGATGGTGTCTCCATGAACCACCATCTCCAAAAACGCCCACTCTACGGCCTTGAAAGACTCAGAATCGTTGTTGAAGCCAATAAGAAAACACTTGTTATTGCGGCGGAACTTGAATTCGGGATGCTTTGCCTTGAGCGTGATGGCCTGATGATGGAAGTCGCTTAATGTATCAAACGACACTTGCAGCGCAAACAGCGGACGCACGGGATTTTCTTTTAGCCCCAGTGGGCGATCCAATAAAGTAGAGAATTTATGGGTTGGATCGTCGCCAACCTCAAACATTGAAACATGTTCCGATCTCGGTGTTATAATTTCCGGATTTGGAGATTGGTTCTCGGACTTTGAAGACGCAATTTCCAAATTTGATGGTGAAAACATGCCAATTCTGAGCTGCAGTGAAACAGGAACAAGCGACGTGAACGAAGCTACGGCCAGATGGTTGGAGGGATCGTAGTCGTCATAGTAGAGTCGACCCAAGAGATCCGACTGCGTATTCTCGGACTTGTAGCGGTCAATGGAGTCTTCAGACGTGTGGTAAAGTAGAGCATTGAGCTTTGTATTGATATAAGTCTCAGTTTCAGCCTCCGAGGCTCCTATTGGGATATCTAACCCATCTTTTTCTGGAGCTTTTTCCTTGGTGTAGACTTTTTTGGGTATATGTTCGTCATATTCAGCTTCTAAAAGCGAATCTGAATCTTTGTCGTTTTTGTTCTCTTTATCATTTTTGCTCTCTTTACCGCTTTTGTTGTCTTTATCATTTTTGCTCTCTTTACCGCTTTTGTTGTCTTTATCGTTTTTGTTATCTTTATTGTTCTTGTTATCTTTATCGTTTTTGTTGTCTTTGGTATTTTCGTCACTCTCAACAACCTGTGTCTTCGTGAACAGCGAACCTGACAATATCTTATCTCTTTGGGAACTTTCTCTTACTGTATTATGTTTCAGCAGCCCCGTAGTATGTGGCTCCTTGTGCTTGGAGAAAAAGCCCATGTCGCTGTGGGGAATTAATCTCGGGCTTTATTTTATATTGGATTTAAATGCAGGATTGACGAGTTAAAGTAAGTAACAATGACTGCACAGCTCCTACATTTGCATATATACGGTCGAATATTTTTATACCTATATATAATGGGGTGTTGGGAGATGTTTGTTTTCCGAGCATTGTGTGCTGGGTGTTTGGATACCGTAATACTGTCTGGGTACTGTCTGCAGTCCATTACAACTTATCTTCCAAGTACCGACCGTTGTTGATACCCGAGTTGTGCTCCACTATCCCCCACAATCGGTCCATTTTCATGCCACCTACGCCATCCATCACATAATAATACCGATGTTTTCCATTCTCGGTCTCCTGCCATGTGCGGTACGGCATAATGGCTGATTCCTCTGTGAGCTTTAAAGTCTGGTTGCCCAGCACCGTCATAAGCGTATTATAAGTCTTTCCTCCTGTAGCGTTAAGTTTCTCCAAAATGAGCTTCTCGTCCGCCACCAAATTCTCTAGCGTCTGCGGTTTTTCCTTATCATAGAGTCGAAATATACGCGTGACATAGTCTCTTGTTCTAAACTGCACAGCAAGTGCTGGCGCCCATGTGCCCAAAACCAACGCTATGGCGTATATATCGTCAAAATGTGGCAGTTCGTAAAGCAACTTCAGCCCATACACCCCTAAAACGGCAAACGAAAGCGTGAGCCGCTTCAACATGGCTACATATTTGGAGCCTGGTGCCTCGTAGAGTGGCTCGTACGATAAACGGAACTTCTCCGGCAACGCCACGTTCCTGAACCCTTTACGTACATACACTTTATCTGCGTATAATGTGGGCGACCAGGGGTCATTATCGGAGATGATTTCGTCGTTCTCCACGGTGGTGTCACTGGACTTGTAAGTACCTTTGTGTCGGAATAGAAGACGTGACGCTGTGGATAAGTTTCTGACACGGAGCATGGCTATGAGACCGGTGATGATATTTGGAGATGTTGCGGGATGTACCGGCATTAATGCATTTATATGCAGGGTATACATGCCTTAACGATACCGTGTATAGGTTTCACGTGCCCAGTCCCATTAACCTATACTTTTAGGGGTATATGATACAATTTCTACGGCGTTCCGACCAGTATGCTGCCCCAGTCAAATTATTCCCTCATGAACAACCAGATGGCGGGTTATCTTCGTCCACAAAATGGTGTACGGGTGTGCGCGAAAAAGACTTTCCTCATACAAGATCCCTACCCGCCAGCACATTGGCCCACATACCAACCATGGAAGATTCCAGCAACAAGTTCATTCCCGAGTACCGGCGCACGAATTTCAAAAACAAGGGCCGTTTCCAGAGCGACGAATTGAGACGCCGTAGAGAAACTCACCAGGTAGATTTGCGTAAGCAAAAAAGAGACGAGGTGCTTGCCAAGCGCAGAAACTTTGCCGACGGCAACACCGTCAACGATTCAGAAGATGAAGATGACCTTGATGAGTATGGTATTTCAGCAGCATCCGAGGAGTCCCTGTTTTATGGCAAGTTGCTGCAGGAATTACCAAAGATGATGGAAATGATCCAGTCCCCTAATTTCGACAGCAAACTCGGTGCCACGGTCAAATTCCGCCAGGTGTTGAGTCGTGAGCATAACCCACCGATTGACTTTGTGATCGAGAGTGGTGTTATTCCAACTTTGGTGGAGTTTATGAAAGATGGCCACCCCGAGATGTTGCAGCTTGAAGCTGCATGGGCCCTCACAAATATTGCTTCGGGCACGCTGGACCAGACCCGCGTTGTGGTGGAAAGCGGCGCTGTGCCCCACTTTGTGCAGTTACTTTACCTGCAGTCGTTGGAGGTGAAGGAGCAAGCCATCTGGGCTTTGGGTAATGTCGCTGGTGATTCCACTGACTACAGAGACTTTGTGCTTAGCCTGGGTGCCATGGAGCCCGTATTGTCTTTGTTCAATACCACGAAAATTTCTTTGATCCGGACCGCCACATGGACCTTGTCAAACTTGTGCAGAGGCAAAAACCCACAGCCCAATTGGAATATCGTGCAACAGGCCATCCCCACGTTGGCCAAGCTCATCTACTCGGTGGATTCCGAGACCTTGGTTGATGCCTCGTGGGCTGTTTCCTACTTGCTGGATGGTCCCGCCGAAGCCATACAGGCCGTTATTGACGCTCGCATTCCCCACCGTTTGGTGGAATTGTTGAACCACGAGTCTACGCTTGTGCAGACTCCTGCATTGAGAGCCATCGGAAACATCGTCACCGGAACAGATCTCCAAACACAGGTGATGATTAATGCTGGCGTGTTGCACCATTTGGCGCCATTGCTTGTTTCTCAAAAGGAGACCTTGAGGAAAGAAGCCTGCTGGACCATTTCCAACATCACTGCTGGAAACAGCGAGCAAATTCAAGCCGTCATCGACGCCAACTTGATTCCACCCATTATTCGTTTGCTTAGCCTGGGCGATTACAAGACGAAAAAAGAAGCTTGCTGGGCGATTTCCAACGCCACGTCCGGAGGTTTACAGAACCCAGACCAAATCCGTTACATAGTCAGCCAAGGTTGTATCAAGCCATTGTGTGACTTATTGGGACCTGCTGACGCTAAGATCATTGAAGTCACGTTGGACTCATTGTTGAACATCTTGAAGATTGGTGAGTTGGACAAGGACCAAAGAAACGCCTCCACAAACGAGTATGCCGTGTACATCGAAGAAGCCGGTGGAATGGAGAAGATCTTCCAGTGTCAGTCCAACGCAAACGAAAACATATACAACAAGGCTTTCACAATCATCGAGAAGTACTTTGGTGCAGAAGACGACGAAGGTTTCAACGAGGACGATTTGCAGCCGGAAGCTTATGGAGACTCTTTTGGCTTCGGCGTCCAACAAAACCAAAATTTCCAGTTTTAGCCTGCCCCGATGCATTTCTTCTAATGTCATTTCTCTCTCTGCACTTAAATGCTCTTTACCAAAAGGCAATATGACCTCCATATACAATATGCTGCTCACGTGAGGTTTTCCTCGTTGCTGGTTATTCTCTGCTGATTCTTCACCTCTCGGCTATTCATAGCTCATCTAAGTATTTAACACACATCCTCTCGACCCTGCAACTACTAGTTACCAAAATTGTAGTCAAAAATTCGTCCATTTCAACTGACTTTAAAGACAATCATAAAAATTTATAATGGTGCTGTACTGATTTATCTTTCTTGAAAATCATCATTTTGAAGAAATTTTCTTCTGCCTGACTGTCCGTTCATGTACAAAGCAAATGCCGAGTAATAAACCCTGAATACTCCAATTCACGTCCTGATTTGCTTCTTTACATTTTGTTAGGCGGGTCGGACCAAGATGCTGCGCACGTGATCCTATTTTTTCCCTATCTTTTTTTTGTTTTTTCGCTATCTTCCGGGGATATGCGCTATTTCCGGCTATTATCGGTAAAAAAAGAACGTGATGCTGCAGTTGCGCACCTCGGGATTCAGTCCCAAGGTGGCTAAATTTACTGCCTGACCTTCAGAAACCTCTCGAATATGACACTCTGTCTAGGCAACACATCCCGTAATCATTTCGCTGCATATTCACTTTGATAAGTCCCTATTGAATCAGAGTGAGCTTGCTTGTTTGATTTTTTTTGTGTAATCACATTTATTACTCTATATATTTCTCCGGAAGAAAAGAAACTGTCTGCAGTATGAAAAAGCGCACGGCCAGAAATCGTAATTTTTTTTCTTCTTAATTTATTGGCTTAGAGTCTTTAAATTTGTTGGCGTTAGAAAAATTTCTTATTTTATGACAGTAAAAACTATTCCGACTAGCGATCAACGAACTGCTATATCAAATTACTAGTATGTTATTTGGTGTACGGATGTCTTTCGAGGTAGTCGGCAAGCTCGGCATGGTTTGCGCCCAATTAGGAAGCTTCGCACTCTAACATAAAAACATAGGCCAGCTAAAAAAGCTTTTCATCCCTTTATCCTCTTTGTCAACAACATCATGAAGTTCTCCACTGTTTTAGTCTTTGGTGCCCTTGCCACTGGAATTGCTGTTGCTGATGAAACCAGAGAGATTGTCACCGTCACCGTGACGGGTTTCCCAACCTCCCGCAGATACGGCAGATTTGACAAGACTAAAGACACGGAAACCACCACCACTTCCGGTACCCGCAGGTACGGTAGATTCGACAAGACTAAAGACACGGAAACTACAACAACTTCAGGTACTCACAGATACGGCAGATTCGACAAGACTAAAGACACGGAAACTACCACCACTTCCGGTACCCACAGATACGGCAGATTCGACAAGACTAAAGACACGGAAACTACCACCACTTCCGGTACCCGCAGATACGGCAGATTTGACAAGACTAAAGACCCGGAAACCACCACCACTTTCGGTACCCGCAGGTACGGTAGATTTGACAAAACCAAGGAGCCTTTGACCACTACCGTCTATGTGCAACCAAATGAGAGGGCTGTTGACTCCTTCAACGCTTCTGGTAATGCCTCCAACAACAGTTCTGGTTCCAGCTCTGCCAACGCTGCTGCTGGTATGACGACTGGCTTCACCCTCGGCTTGGCAGGAGCCATTGGTGCCGGTCTTCTTTTGATATAAGCAACACAAGCTCCTTAATCTGTTCACAAGCTGTTTCAAATTTCCAAAGCTATTCCAAAGTAGTTTCCTCTTGGTAAGTATACCTAGGGATGCCAAACGAATCGTTGTGGTGTGGTCTAACCAGACATCTCATGGACCACTCAATTCCACTCGCGCGAGTGTATCTTCGCCTTCATATCCTAATAGATGTTAGTTAAATCGAATGTAGTAGATTGTAGAGCATGCATATTTTGATGAACTTTTCTAAGGCGACCATTCAACGCACTTTTTGCATAATCAGAACAGTTACAACTCAAGTTGGAACGTACTTAAATTCAACTCTAAGTAGAACAACATTCAACATCTTTTAACTAGAACAATATTCATTTTTTTAATCAGATATCTTGATAGAAAACATTCAACATCTCTAAGTGGTACATTATTAATCTTTTATCACAGTTGAATTCAAGAAAGTTCATAGCGGCTATACCTTTGGAACCACCAATTCCACGTACTCTAAATACTGTCAGATCCCCCATGGGTATCACACTACCCATGGGAGTAAAAATCACCTACGATGTGCGATCAGACGTAAAATTGCCATAGACCCTAACAAAGGCAGAGGAGCAATGATGATTTCCCCTATCTTTGGAGATACCTCCGAAGATCCGTCGGGCCAAAGGAGCCATTCGCAGAGATAAGATGCGCGCTGTCTTATCTACCTATTAAATTGCTCAAGGACGTTTCCAATAATGGGCGTCCAATTTCCCAATAGAGATAAGATAAGCCGCTAGGCCGTCGTATCTTCCTATCAAGTTCGAGGACGCCGGAGATAACCGGCTCCCAACATTTCCCGCTTTTCTATATAAGACTCAAGGATTCCTCATTCTGAGGAATCCATCCACGCATAAACAGAGTTTTGGAAGTACTAAACAATCATAAAGAATCTAACAAATACCTTTGTACTGTTAAATCCTCGATGGATAAGGAATTATTCATACGTATGATTAGAGCATACACTGACACTATAGTAGCTCATCTAGCGCTGGCCACATTGTCTTGGACCAGCTCTCTTGTGGCCTATTTAATTAGCCCCGATTCTTCTCTTTGAAGAACCATCAACGAATGAATATAGCTCACACATATCTAAATATGCTTGTATCGTAAAGATTGACATTATATATCAAGGCTCCAAACCGAATAAGAATGAAATCATTAAAAAAAAGTTAAATTATACATGAGCGGAGAAAATGGGGACACCCCTCCCAATATGATTTTACGCAACCTGAGAGTAAGGTAGTGACTGTTGTGCGTTATACGTTATATCCGCATATTGTGGAGGGAATATGTCACGTGACTCTGTCCGCTTATCCATATACTCTTTATAAAGGGGCTTTATCATATTAAGAATATTCCTAACTAGGGGCTTCCTGATTGACTGCTCTATAATGCCCTGTTACACACGGGTTGATGTGCATTTTTATAGACTTCAGACGGGTCTGGATTCATGCACCTTATAGCAATGCTCAGCCTCGTCTAGCCATGCTCAGACTCATCTAGCCATGCTCAGACTCATCTAGCCATGCTTCTCTAGCAATAGGACGGCAAGTGTTGCATCTGCCCCTTAACCGCATATCCTCAAGAGTTGCCTTGCAGTGGCTAGAACTGCGTCTTGCATCTTGATCTCACAAGAATTGCTTGCAGTTCAACAGTGACTTGCTGCAAAACCCGCACTATATAAAGTATCGTTGCTCGCCGTTTCGTGTCATAGTAGGCTTTCTTATATATGGTTACTTCTCTGGAATGAGCTCACAATGTGCTCCTATCAAATATAATAAGGAGCGATTTTGAGCATGCGCCAAATTATTCTGGACTTACTGACCTTAGATAAATGAAGGACATCTCAGAGACTGAGACTGATTATTAGGGACTAAGATACTGAATAATAAGACAAAAGAATCGTGAAAAGAACTAGGATGACGAAAGATTCTAGTATTATCATAGTGTACCTGTGGTTTAATACCATTAATATTTGCCCAGAATTTTCCATTTATGGGACATTTACCAATGTTTTTTGCAATGATATATTTCGTGAGTGAATACCATTGAAAACTACTCCATTCAAAACCAATTCTGAAGTATTATATACGAAATCTAAAGTCAATTGATTTACGGAATAATTTCTTTGACCAAAGGTGCCAAAAATATTTTGCTGGATTGATCATACTATAACCTAAAAGTTCTCGAGGTACTTGAGATGTCTTCTCAAGTTCTTTTTTATCACTTCGACCTCCTTCAACTCGTCCTCCAACTTCTGCATCTTATCCTGGAGCTCCTTCTCCAGAATATCTAACTTTGTCTCGTCCAATGGCTTGCCTTCGGTATAAACAACCTTCATCTTCTCTTGGAATTTGTTCTGTTTGATTTCCAATGGACCCTTTTTGACCATCGAAGTGATCAATTCATATGCCACTTGTGCACCATTTGTGGCAGTGACTTCAGCATGATCGAAATCAGGATTCACTTCCACAATATCAGCTCCTACCAACGATAATTCCTCAATTCCACGCAAGACGTATATGAGCTCTCTGGGTAACCATCCGCCGGGCTCCTGAGTTCCCGTTCCAGATCCAAAACCAGGATCCAATACGTCAATATCGACACTAATATATGAGGGAGTGTCACGTGGAACCGCATTCAAAATCTGCGTGATCACTGAATTGACGCCTGACACCCAGATATCATCGGCACTAATACGGATCCAATTTTGCTGGTCATCATCTTCCAAGTCTGCAGGGCCGGAGAGTTTAGTTCTTATACCTACATGGATGTTATTACGACTGATCAAGCCTTCTTCGAAAGCTTTCCAGAGTATAGATCCGTGATTGATCTCACTCTGGGGACTGGTCCAGAAACTGGGGTACTTATCAGGCTTCCAAGTGTCCAAATGAGCGTCAAAGTGAATGATATTGATAGGTCCATACACTTTGTGGAGAGCTCTTAAATGAGGGAGAATCACCGAGTGATCACCTCCAAGAGCCACATACCGTGGTGGCAATTTCTTGGACATGGTGGCAATTTTCGACTGGTGCGTTGAATTGTGCTCCATGATCAATTCTTCAAAAGCCATGGTCATTTGTTTGAAGGCCAATTGGTTATCCGTAGGAGTTACAGGGATATCTCCACAGTCCATTATGCTGGCCCATGAAGTATAGGGATTGAATTGAGCTCTAGTGTTATATCCCCTAAGCAGTGTTTGACGTTGAGAGGCTGCCCGTATAGCACGAGGGCCAAAACGGGCTCCAGACCGATACGAGGTAGCGGTATCAAAAGGCACACCAATTATACCAATATCAAAAGTCAATTCTCTGTTTATAAGGCATGATTCGTAGTCCATGTGTGCAAATGTGTTAATGCCCTGGAACGGCCAAGCTTCACCCCACATTTCTGCAAGTGAGGCATTTCCAATGGTGTTGACTATAATGTTACCCGAAGGGCTATACTTTGCACATACACTAGACAATAATGTCAAGAGAAAAAGGATCATTTGAATGCGAGATACTTCTTAGAAGGATAAGCTGGTGTTGACGAGAAAGTGAAAGATTTAGCGGTTTCATTATAAGTGGAAATTCATACTGCGAACGGATTATCATAAGCGTGTGCGTTGGTACGGCTCAATGCACTTCATAGTCATGCGGCAAATTGCTTGGTCACGAAAAATGCTGCACGGTGAATGAATACAATAGGAAGGGTCATCCATCAATTCTGAATGAAAACATGTCCTAATTTACGGATTTGTTGAGATTTAAAATACCATGAATTGGACCCAGTTTTGGCTGTGTTAGTCTAAATTTGAGTTGCATTTGGGTTCCATTCGGGTCTCATTTGGTTTGGACCTTTATTACACTTTGATTGGACCCTGTGAATGACAGAAAAACGCCCGGTGCCCACTTACATGGTATTCTAACCCTCCCAAAAGCCTATTCATTGGAATTGGGTGCATAAATTGCTCGTCACGCGATGTGTCCAGGAATTGCAATTTAAGAAGTCGGTATGCTGCCCCTTCCCTACTTTTTTCTTCTTCACACACCATGATTATCGACAACAAAATTCAATTATTTCAGACTTCTATTGCTCAAGGCCCTCCTCTGAGTGGATACCCGCAAATAAGACACCATCAACCACCCGTCTCCAGTGAGATCACAGGTCCTATTCAAACAAACAACACTTTCAACAACTTGCTTTTGGGCGATCAGACGTGGCCCACATGGCCGCTTCCATACCTGGTTTGGGTGGCTAAGGACAGCAATACCTATTATGGGCTTGCTGTCAACCACACCGAGAAAGGACAATTGGTATTTGGACCAGACCCAAACAAAATCCCAGTACAGTATTACTTCAATCCACCAAAAATCAAACTGTTTTGTTTTTCGGCTGAAAATTGGAAAAACAATTTGGTAGTGAAAATTACAGAAAGTGGAAAAATGTACTCTACCGTGAAGGTTTCGGGTGGTGGTACAGGAATTATGACTATGCATTTGGTGCATGGTATGGGATTTGTTACTGCGATTTACGAAAACGAAATTCCGGTGATCCATTCTGCGGTGGGTTTCCAAGAATTCAAAAAAGTGGGAAGTGTGAAAAATGGGAAAGCAACAAAGTATACTGCCTGTCTCTACAACCAAGTCACATGGTCGCTCTATGTCAGCGGCGATCCTCTGTTGGATTTTTTCTTGAAAGATAACAATCACATTGTGGCCCATTCTTCATCGAAAAATGTTGTTGTGCAATTGGCAAAAGGCAACAGTGGTGTATACGACGAATGCTGTGGCGTATACCCGATTAGGGCTGACTTGAGTGGTAACGTGGATCCCCAGAATCTGACAGGAAAATATTCCATCAAACACATAATGAAGGGCGAAAATTCTGGGCTTATTTGGGCCCTTCCTCACCATCAGGTCACCCTCACAGACTCCACCAAAAAAAGAGATTCAGGTTTGACCTTAGACTCTCCAACAAAAGGTCTTATGAAAGCTTATAAGGGCAACGAGCTTGAAATGGAAGTCAAAGATTTGCCCACCGGCATCAACTTTGAGCCTTACACTACAGTAAATGGCTTTGGATTCGACTGGAACAACTACACAGACGAGTCACGTGAGTTAATCAAGGAAGCCGCCAATAAGGACTCACTGCAGAATATTGCTCAGAACTGTGACTTGGACTCAATGTATTTCTCAGGGAAACAGCTCGACAAGTATGCATATGTGGCGTACGTTTGTCATTTCATCTTGAGGGATTCGAATCTCACGCAAAATATCTTACCCAAGATCAAAGCAGCTATTGAAAAATTTGCTGGCAACAAGCAGAAAAATCCCTTAGTGTATGACATGACTTGGAAGGGTGTCATTTCCAACACCCCCCCAGAGCAGGATTTTGGAAACTCTAACTACAACGACCACCATTTCCATTATGGGTACCATATCCACGCTATTGCGTTGATCAGCAGTATTGACCCTCATTGGTTGGATGAAAACAAAGGCTTGGTCAGGAACTATGCATACGACTTGATCCGGGATTACTCTAATCCCATAAAGGATGACTATTTCCCTCAGTTCCGAAACTTCGACTGGTACCATGGTCATTCGTTTGCCCACGGTATTTTCCCTAGTGGAGATGGTAAAAATGAGGAATCATCCCTGGAGGATTACCATGCATACTATGCAATCAAGCTTTTTGGTAAGGTCATCGGGAACAAGGAATTGGAGATGACAGCCAATTTAATACTAGGCATCATGAGGACATCTATGAATATGTACATGTTGTACACGGACGATAATCAGCAACAGCCAGCGCAGTTCAAGGGCAACAAGGTTTCGGGGATCTTGTTTGAGAACAAGATTGACTTTGCCACGTTTTTCGGCAGGGGAAAAATTGGAAACGAATGGGTTCATGGAATCCACATGCTTCCAATAACCTCAATGTCTTCATACATTCGGGGGCCCAAATTTGTCAAGCAAGAATGGGATGAGACGCTTGCGAACATAGTGGATCGGATTCCGGATGGGTGGAAGGGATTGTTGAAGCTTAATTTGGGGTTGTTTGATCCAAAAGCTTCATGGAAGTGGTTTTCCAGAGATGACTGGGATGAATCATTGATTGACGGTGGGATGTCGAGAACATGGTCGTTGGCCTACTTGGCTGGAATCGGCGGTGCAAAGAACTGATAGATGGAAATCTTTCTGTTTTTTTTTTTTAAAAAAAAAAAAAAAAAAAAAAAAAAAAAAAAACCCTGAAACTGATTTTCGACTAGTGTCCACAACAATCATGGTCCAAGATACTATAGACAATGCTGGGTTAGTTACACTAGAACAATTTTTTGAACATTCACTTTTTGAACATGTAAAACTAGACATTCTATTTCGGACTTCTACAGTTGAACTTTACATTCACCTTTTACAATTTGAAGTCTTGAATTGATTAACATCTACCTTTTTTAAACTTTTATACCTTTGTATATTTGGTGTACAGGCGTCCCGCAGATTCTGTTGAAAATGCAAGCCATCGCACTCGTTTTGTTGGAAGACCAAGGCCGGCAGTGCACGGAAGGAAAAGGAAGCCGCGCACTGATGACGCAGTCTTTAAGACGGGTATGTCTTCCTAATTATGCGGTCTCAGTGGGATCATTGAGGACACTGCCCCGTCAGGGTGAAGGCCTTCTCCAACATATAAGGAGAAGGGCTGCCCCGCTTTTTTATATAACTAATCAAATTTGTTAGAAGGAACACATATCAAGATGTCTCCCACTACCAGACCCACCGAACTACTTCTAGTATAGTAAGTAAATTCAAGCATCTCTGGATAAAATACTATCTTTGATCTACAGTGTACCGGAAGTACTGATGTTTAACGCAGACATGGAAGTTTCCTCTTTAAATGGCTCAGACCTACATGGTCAAGGACGGGGTGCAGGAATGCTTGAATTGTCAAGGATGATGATTGGTATAGATCATTTGCTACCTTAACTCCGGATTGAGGTTGTGCTGACAACATGAAATGCTGCGTGCATTTACCATGCACGCAGCCCCTTTGAGAATCTATATAAGAGCCTCGGTCGCTCTTATGAGAGGCTATCGGATCAGAACAGGGAAGTCAAGAACACAATTCTTAGTTTAGTATCAACAGAAACAAATTATGTCAGAGTCAATGTTCATTATTTGACTTTATTCAGAAGATTCATTTGAGATTGAAGAAGCTTCGCTTCCACATTATATGGAATTTGAGCTCAAATTCCAACAGGTTCTCCAGTTCACGACTTGAGACGCACATCAAACCAGTAGCAAAACTTCTCCTCTTTCTAGATGGGCTCCGCACACACGCGGATTCTTGTAAAGATTGACTGGTTTGTACTCTCCTTCTGCTGTCTCCTTTACTGGGTAAACTACCTCAACCGGTTGAACGTGTCCAATGCATACGTAAGCGGTATGAAGGAGAACTTGAATATGCATGGAACTCAGTTCAACTTGATCAACACGTGCTTTAACTTCGGCTACATCGTGGCCTTGGTTCCCCACAATATTGTGCTCTTGCATATAAGACCTAGATACTGGTTGAGCTTCTGCTGCATGAGCTGGGGCCTTCTTACGCTCTCACTTTATAAGGCCACCAGCTATAAGTATGTGTGTGTGGTACGGTTTTTTCAGGCGATTTTTGAGGCTCTGACCTTTACAGGGTGCCATTTAATCTTGGGGTCGTGGTACACCGAGAAAGAGTTGGCCAAGAGGACAGCTATTTTTACCTCTTCAGGACTCTTGGGCAACATCTTCCTGTCTACCATGCAGGCCGCCATATACAAAAACATGGACCAGATAAATGGTCTTGCAGGCTGGCGCTGGCTCTTCATTATTGACTTTCTCATCACGCTTCCCATTGCCGTTTACGGCTTGATCTTCTTCCCTGACACCCCGGAAACTTGCCAAGCATTTTACTTCTCGGAAACCGAGCTCAAATTAGTAATGGAACGCGTCAAGCCTCGACCCCCTACAAAATTAGACCTCTCAGTGTTCCGCCGTGTCTTGGGACGCTGGCATTGGTATGTGTTTTCCTGTATATGGGTGCTTGGTGGAGAAAACGAATCTTTCGCCACAAATTCTTTGCTTGCTTTGTGGCTTCAATACTTTGGGTACTCTATAGAACTGCGGAATCACTACCCCATTGGAATTTACGCTATGGGAATCCTAGCGAACTTTCTGCTCTGCTACTATATTGACCGCTCCAGAGGGAACCACCACTACCGTGCAGGATTGGTGATTGCGCTTATTATGGTCATTTCTGCTGCACTTTTGACGGCTCAGCCGCTTAGGAAGTCTTATGTTTTTGCTGCTCATTACCTTAGTGCCTGGGCATATGCGGGACAACCAGTGTTCTTCTCCTGGGCGAATCACGTGTGCTACCAAGACTTGCAGGAACGTGCTATTGTGCTAGCCTCGATGAACATGTTCAGCAACGCCGTGAATGCATGGTGGTCAATTTTGTTTTATGGCGCCTCGGATGCTCCTGAGTTTAAAAAGGGCTGTTATGCAATGTTTGCTTCTGTTAGTGCTTCGGTTGTGGTGGTTCTATTGGCCGAGTATCTATATAAGAGAGACGCATTTCCCGAGACAGAAGCTTAATTATCAGTGATGGACAAATTCAATTAAAAAATAGTGCAGTTTTTTTTTCTTTTTTTCTTTTTTTTTCCAGCTTTCATTAGTCACTAAGTTTAGAAAAGTCTATTCAACCGCTGTCTATCCATGCACTGCATATACTAGTACATACGTGGCTCTGATCAATGAGAGATGTACTGGAACGCAAAGGAGATGTCATTAAACTCGCTTTCATTCCGTAACAAAATGTCTTCGTTCAGCTTGAGCGCATCTCTGTTCAAATGGTTCCATGTCGTTGGATCCCCGTACAACATTGCTGGAGCCTTGATTCTTTGCCCCTTTGTGCTACACCGCTTGCAGTTATAAGTGTCGTGTGTATCACAGTCAGTATCGGACCTGTAATCAAACAACAACCGCAACAATTCCCCGCGGAATATGCGCTCCACGTCTTCTTTCTCATCAACCACGCATGATGAGAGTGAGAGTTTCATTGACTGCCTCTGGAAGATCTTCTCCTCAATCGATCCCGTGCTGATAAATCTGTAGATATAGCAGTCTTTTTTCTGCCCGTCTCTCCAGATCCGTGCAAGTGCCTGCTGATCGGCGGCAGGATTCCAGTCTGGGTCCATCAAGACCAACCGGTTTGCACCAATCAAATTGATACCACAGCCCCCAGCTTTGGAAGAAAGCAAGAAGATGAATGCCGAACTCTCTGGATCATTGAACTGGTCCACGACTTTTTGTCTTTTGTTGATATTCATTGTGCCATCAAGCCTCAATGACCCAAACTGCTTGTACCTGCACATTCTTTCTATTAGGTCCAAGGTCCTGGTGTAATTGGAGATGATGACGATCTTGTCGCCGGTGTCAGAGTGGATCTTGTGAAGAAACCGCTCCAAAATGGAAAGCTTGGACCCGTACCATGTCTGGATTTCCCTGTTGCGACCTCCTGATTCCAGACTAGAGTACTCCTCGGGAATAAGTTTTTTGCTTCCTTTAATTTCCTTCTGCAAGTCCAACAAGTCGGGATGCGTGCATATTTTCTTCAAAAAGTCGATGGCCTTTAAAGGTGTCGATTTGATAAGAGCCCTGTTCTCGTCTGATCGGATGAAATGCTCGTATATCGACCGCTGGAAGTCTGTCAAGCCCACGTACACCACATACTCATATTTGACGGGGAGGTATTTGGACAAAATATCGTTCGTTCTCCTGATGATGAACTTCGATACGGTCTGTGATAGTTCATTCAATTTTGTCTGGCCCAAAGTCACCTCTTCATCTGTAGCACCAGCATCACGGCCTTTTAAAATGGGGTTTTCGAAATGCTTTCGGAACTGGTTGCGTGTGCCAAGATATCCCGGATTGGCAAAGTTTAACAATGAGAAATATTCGGATAAGTCGTTTTGAATAGGCGTGCCACTCAATATCACTCGGCGTTCACATCGCAACGCATTCAATGCTGTAAACGTAAGCGAGTCGCCATTTTTGAGCCGGTGACCTTCGTCAGCAAGCATTAGTCCCACCTCTGTTCCATCCAACCTATCAACATTTCTCCTCAATGTTTCGTACGACACAATCAAAACTGGGCGCACGATGTTCCTACCCGTAGCCACCGACCACTGCAGTAGAGCCTGGCCCAACTCTGATGTTTTAGTAGATTTCCCATCGACGGCTAAAGGCGTTAGCACACCTTCTCCTAACCACTTGACAATCTCATTGGCCCAATTGCGAACCAAAGATGAGGGGCACACAATGATACACTTTTCGATGGTCTTCTTCCCGCGTGGACCCTGCTTGAGCAATGTCCACATGAGCGCAATACACTGGAGAGTTTTTCCGAGCCCCATTTCATCTGCCATTATACAGCCCCGGGCCCTTGCATCCATGAGACCGGCAGTGCACCTATACAAGAACTTGACCCCCGCCACCTGATGTGGCCGGAGAATCTTGGCAAGCCGGGGATCTATCACGACAGGCACATTAGGGTGTTTATCTACAGACTCCTGCTCTTTGCATATCCCTAGAATTTCGGCAAGAGACTTTTCAGGGCGGCGTTTCTTGAGAGCAGGACTCTCCTCGGGCGCTGGCGAGCTGCTTTGTTGTGGTGAAGTGCTTTCCTCGGGCTCCTCGGGTTCTTCATGCTCCATTTTGGGGAAAACGTCAACTGTAGGGTCATATAGAACGATAGCAAATTCATTAGTAGGGTCATGAAGCGGCCGTGGAGGCACAATTATCTTCCTGCGGGTGCCCAACGGCGGCGGTGGGAGTGCATTGGCTATGAGCTCTTTGTTTGCTTCTGTCTTCACAAAAGGCACCAGAAACGACTTCCGAATCGTGCCTTCCACCTTCTGGCGGTTGTATCCATGTAACATAGCCCGCGGTAGCAAAGCACCCTTTCTTTTGGGCCGAAGCATGCTGCCTTGGTCCTCAACGCGGTATTCTTCATACATATTGTCTTTCTCAACATTATCTGGGGTATTTTCCTCGCCCGCAACATAGTTTTTGATGCCCTGTTTCGCCTTGCGGGACTTGAGTCCGGAAAAATTGTGCTCCACGTTTTGCGAGGTCACTTTCTTGGAAAATGGCACGCGGAACGGGCGGGCCAAGCGCGTGTCAGAGTCTAGGATTTTGGGTGGCCGGTTTTCCTTGGCCACGCCGGCCCCGGACCCAAGCGGTGTGGTAAATTCCTTGAGTGGTTTTCTGTACACCATAATAATTTGATATATTTAAAAGAGATCTCGTTTTATTATGAACTTGAAGTGTTTGAATAGGGTCTGGTTGATTTGTATGTAGTTGTTAAGATTTGATGTAACGCGCACCGCTTGATGCTCAGTGCATGAAGTATCTTGGATATGGCATTACCAGTATGTGGAATACTTTGATACATGTAATTTTAAAATTGAATTTTCGAAGCCTGATAGTTCTAGCTTTTATGCAATATTTATTTCCTTTAATTTTTACTTTGTCTTTACAACTTTTTTTACATTTCTGCAAACTAACTACTTGACAGTTGAATGCATGAATTATTTGTTACTAGATCTTGTACCAAAAATGTATGCATAATTGCATCGTAAAATCACTGGCATACTAACCCTACTGTTCCACAATGACTGTACAGTTTCCACTGCTCTTATGACTTCTAATATATAGATATTTGATGGACTCTTTTACGTCCAGCACCTAATATAATATTATCCGATATTTTTACACAGAGAAGGAATCCCAGCGTAAACAATTCGAAAGCAAAGAATAAAGTCTAGCGGAAGCCCTCTTTAGACGACCACCTATTGTGTAGTAGAGATTTATTTTTATACTATATACAGGTATGGTATATAGTGGGTCCAACACTAATATATCACTTTACTTAATAAATAATCATATGGAACAACCTAACATATGAGATCGATCAGTACCTGATTCCAATCTATGACTCTAATATATGACTCTAATATAAGTTTATTCAAGTAATTACTTGCTATAGAATTTTTATCCAATCTCTTGTTTGACAACATGTATGTCTATTAAAGATGAGTCCGTAAATTAAATTTATCTACATATGATTCTAACATGACCTCAATATATGAGAAAATAATGCATTATTTCTAACGTATGGCTATCTATATATAATTCTAAAAGTATCTAATATATGAAAAAAATATTATGTGAAATTATCAAATATGTGAAACTATCTAGTACAATGACTTGACTATGACTATACTGTTGAACTGTAAGCATACTTGTGAGAACAAGATGCAGGATTCACGGAGTGGGCAGATGCGACATTTGCCATCTTATTGTTAGAGGAGGACGACCATGGTTAGACGAAGACTGAGCAGTGTTAGACGAGGATAACAATGCTAGACGAGACTGAAGATGACTACGAGGTGCATGAACACAGTCCATTTGGAAGTCTATTAAAGGGTGGTCTTGCCCCGTGTATAGAAAAGGTCAGACGAACAAGGCTCAATAGAAGTTGAGACTGACGAAGAGCTTTCTTAGTCAGCAGTTATAAGATCAACATATGTCAGAATCAGAGTTAATTACTTCCCCTTATTTAAGGAAATTAGTTGACAAGGGAGAAGTTCCGCTTCCACAATATGCAGACATTGTTTGCTGCGCGACATATACTGTTGAACTGCAACCATTCTTGTAGTAAAGGTATTATGACAAGATGTAGGAAGCAGGTGTGTAAAGAGGAAACCTTCCAGTTCCGCGTCATACATCAGTACCTCAGGTACACCATAGATCAACTATGGTGGGCAGTCCAGAGATGGTGGAATAGTTGAGTGAACTAGTCTCATAGCTTCATCAAGATAAGTAAATACTCTATTAGTAGTACTGTCCTCAGACTGAGTGGAAGAAGATTCATTAGCACCTTCAACGGTCAGCAGAGTAGTACTCTTAGTGAGTCTTGTGGCTGGGGGCATCTTGGTATATGTATTTGTCTGATTGGTTTTATAAACATGAGCGACAGCTCCCCCTTTTATATTGGAGTGGACCTTCACCCCACCACTACCCTTTTCGGGTAGGTGAGCACATTATTCATTGTGACATTCTCTATTATTAGAACAAAGGTCCAACTCATAACACGTCAGTGTAAGCGCGGTGCATAAACCCTTCACTCTCACGCTTTGTTTTTCAACAAGGTGATTTGTTGGCACGCGGTGAGCCAGATGCAACACTTGCTAAACTCAGAGGCCAACCAGGGTTGTGCACGGTTAGCCGATGCCGGAGGCGAGGCTGCATGGTGCGTGTCACGGCCTCATTGGCAGTCTATAGGAGAGGACCCCGTCGCTCCTTTTACTGGGCATAGCAACAGCCCGGGCGATGGCTGGATGGTGTATGCAGGCAGCTTGACCGAAGGTCTATATAAGGGTGCCCCGCCACCCTTATGACTAATTATTGCTACAGAGCGGTCAATCCGGAAGCCCCGAGCTAGGAATAGTATTAAGACATCTTCCCTCCACAATATGCGAGTACAAAGTATAAAACGCACAACATATACTTGTAGTGAACCCTGCAGTACTGCGACCTCTTCCCACTAACACAACTAACTCGCCTCTATGGATGAAATCTTGGCCAAGGCAAGCAACCAAGCCGTCACGTTTGCCATCCGTTCGGGGATATCCCTAGCTTCTGGTTATGCCATTAAAACTGTCACCAAGCTTCTCGATCGGATTCCGGCTTCGGAGAAAACCCGGCTACAGAAGTTGAAACAGAAACTCGAGATGAAAATCGCCATTCTCTCCCAGTCCATTGACTTGATAAGGCTTCTGGCCGGCCGCGGAAACTCTGCTTTGGACCCGTGCGTGGATCTTGTTTCCGACTTGAAACAGGAAATTGATGAGTTTGAGCTTGAAATCAATGAAATTCTTGCCAGTTTAAGCAACACCAACGAAAAGGACTCGGTGAGGTTTGCCGAGCTTAAGTTCAATGGCCTCATTTCCACCATTAACGATGCCATTCCACTCATCAATTTGTCACTCATCACCAGCGGTGTCAACTTATCTTCATCGTTGAACCTGCACATATCTCCGGGTCTCTTGCTCCAGGCATCAAACCACCTTGTGAAGTCAAACGAGGAATCTTGGAAATCAGGGCATACACCGGTTCAAGTTGGGCCTACTTTTGACCTCAAGCTGTTTTCAATATTTTACAACCCCAGCAGGCTCAAGTACCTTGATCCCAAAACAGAGGATTCCGACCATACTTTCATCACGTGGAAAGAGGAATTTGCCCGGGCTCTGTGTTCCATATACAGGATGCCAAAAGCCACTTTTGAGTACGATTTGGTCATCAAAGAAGACTTCAATGATGGCAGATACCACAACACAGACGAGGACAATCCCCAAGATAGAGAGGTGGCGAGATTCAAGCGGTTGAAACTCCGCGATATCAAAAAGCAGTTCTTTTCCGCTAGCGGGAAGCTCTTAAAATTGGAAAACTTTACGTCTCCTGTTTTAACCTTGAAGATTCTCAACAATGACACTTTTGAGTACTTGGCACTAGGAGAAATTGGCAAGGATTTCGATGAAGTAGACTCCGACTCGGATTCTGAAAGAGAGTCCAAAAGTTCTAGCATTTCTGGCTACGAAAGTGCGGAGGAAGAAGTCGTAGTAGACAAATATAAGCATATCTCACTTCTCCAGTACTTGATACGGCTCTGTTCTCTTCAGGATAGCGAACAAAGCTCTATTTTGGAAGTCAACGATGAGAAACTTCTGCTCTACCTCCAGGACCAAATAGACACCTCCATTGGGCCTCAGAGTGCAGAGCAACGACACAGATCAACGCAGGCTGAGGAGTCCAACAAGCATATGTTATCGCTAGATTCCAACGTTAATCGCCTACAGCACTTGTCTTTGCAAGACAAACAAAAAGGTCAAAAAACTATAAAAAATAAGTCATGATTTATTGTATCTACGGCTAACGATAAACAGAATGGTTAAAGGGCGTGAGTTTAAGGGTGTTCAAAGATTAATCGATACATCTCATGTCGAAGCCAAGAAATGTAACAGGTAACTACAAAGCAGATTGAAGGAACCAAAAGAAATAAAAGTTGATTACATACGGATAAGCCTGTATTATCTACCTCCGAAGATGGTATTTCTATGACGCTCATCTAGCGTTAATTACTAAAATTCCTTCAAACCTGTGATTAAGAAAGCACTTAAGGTTGCCAATTATACTTATATTGACACAAGTTGATGAAAAATTCCCTGTTATAGTACAAATTCTAGAATAGCACAATCCCCTGATATACTACTAAATGAATACAATTATGAAAATGACAAGTTTATAATTATAAAAATTAAATCATGAATGGAGGCTCACGTGACTTAGTCATGTAGTCCCAGAGATTTCCACTGCCTAATTCATTACATAATCAATTGAAACAGGCTGTCTAATATTTCATTACATAAATAATTACTCGCATGGAAGACTGGCTGATATATTAAGACATACTAATTAAACTGAATAATAAATTATTACATAGCTTGCACCAGGCAAAAAAAGAAAAGAAAAAGAAAAAAAAGAAAAGAAAAAGAAAAAAAAAAAAAAGAAAAAAGGATCAATCAATTAGACGTGTACTCGAGAAGCTCCGAGTACATGGGTAAATCAAAAGTCAAATCCTTGCTCTGTTCCAAATTGGTTATGGACCCAAATGCATGCTTTGTGTCCGACATGGGAAGCGCACCGGGCGAGAGACTCGAGGGTGCCGATTCCTCCGACACTTCTCGGAGGTAGGTATCTATACGCGTTAACTTCTGCTGGTCCACCAATGGCGATCTGCGTGTATTTGCTTGGTAGGGTGAGGAATCACAAGAATTGGCCTTCTCCTTGCCGAGAGCGGCGTGGAGCACCTGAGGCACTGTATGGTGAGTCTGTGTAGATCTAGTGAACGAAGACTTTCGGCGGGATTGCAGAGGTTGCCGTGACGGTAGAGAGGATTGTGGTGTGGCGATTGAGTGGAAGTTCTTGAAGGTATCGTCATCACTGGCGAGTGATAGCAGCCGAGATTCGTTGTATAAGCCTGCACCTGAGTAAAACAAGGGGAAATCATCGTTGGAGTTATTCTCCGACGTGTTAAATGGAGGGAAAGCAGCTGAGCTAGATACCTTGGGGAGACTATAACTAGGATGTTCAAAGAGGTTTTGCTTGCTTGTATTGGAAGACAGAGAAGTCACCGATAGGGCACTCTCGGGTCTTCTTGGCCGGCAGCTCTGCGAAAGGTTCTGGTTGCTTCCATGGAGGCTATGCAACGCCATAGATGTGTTTACTGTGTCATCAAAAGACGCAGATGCTCGTCGCGGTTTTGGTTGATGTGTCAGGACCAGTGCCGTTGTGTATGGGTTGGACTGGGTGGAGTGCGAAGCTGACCGACCGAGAGCATGCAATGTCAGGTTATGAGGTGAGCTGTGAGACATATGTGAGCTATGAGACATATATGAGCTATGAGACATATGTGAGCTGTGAATGGAGCTTGATTTCTGAGTGGAGCTTGCGTTCTGACTGTAGTTTATATTCTGAATGGAGCTCGGGTTTTGAGCGGAGCTTGGGTTTTGGGTGTAGCTTGAGTTCTGTAGCGTATGTGTGTTTTCAGTCACCTTCGCAGGCAGCTCTTGCTTTTCGGCTCTGGAAGCCGTGTTGGGCTTTGTAATCGCCAGAAGAGGAAGCGATGAACTATCGCTAAAAGAAGAAGAGCCCACTAAGGGAAAGAGAGGAAACATGTTCTCCATAATATCCAACTCAGCATCTGAGGGGGGTTTTGCAAAGTTGTCAAGACCTGTGAAAGCGTGCATTTCCAGGTAATTTCTGCCTAACTTTTGATTTGTTGTAGGAAGGCTCTGGGGCGTTTCCAGTAGCGTAATTTCCAGTCCTACCACAAAGTGGTCATTGGCATTGGCTTCGCTAGACTGTATTTTTTCTTGGCCACTGAACAAACTAGGCGAGAAGCAGTCTAGAAGGCCCAACTCGGCTCCAAACGGAATGGCGATATCGTCAAAAGTTATATATGACTCCTCTAGGGTATCTGCAAGCGGAGCCTCATCGCCTTCGATCTTCTTCTTTCTAGGCTTCTTTTCCTTGATGCATGTGCACAGCGAGTTCTTGTGGCAAAGACAGGAAGCAAGGTGCTGTCCAGGAGACTTTCCTTTCTTACTACACGTACACGAGATGTGAGCCCCACGCAGTTTCCGCTGCTCTCGACAATGCAAGCACTGCGAAGCTGGTCTTCCTTTTGGTTTGATCATGGTCAAGGGTTTATTTGTATGAGTGCAAGAGCTAACTCTATGGCCGCGTATGCATCGCTCACAGGCGTATTTTACACCATTCAAGAGAACCATTTCAAATGATACACGCGGTGATCAAGGTTCGGGCAGGTATTATTTTGTGATGTAGTAATATGCTGTAAGGTGGGGTGTATTATGGAGATGTGATTTTTAGTGATATGTAGTGTTATGTAAGGATATGTAGAGATTTTTGGTTATTTTTGGTTATTTTTGGTAATTTATGATAATTTTTGGTGATATGTGGTGATATGTGCAGTTTTGTGGGTATTTTATATGGATTAAAGAGACCTTAAAGATTGAGAAGATCGTGAAAGGTTTTGAGGTGTGCGCACAACTAAGGTTTCTTCCGCGCGCTGTCAGCGATAGGGATTCTTTTGGCGGTCTGCTTCCAGCAAACAATAAGGTTGCACTTTAATTTCTCCTACTTTAGAATAAAGCTAGAGTTATGTGTTTGATTCACTTGGTGAGAAGGAGTCAGTACAAACCATGTATTTTTTGATGATGGGTTTTTTAGCATTACCTGTCTCGCGCTGAGTTATGTAAATGCTAGGTTGAGAAACCCCGGGCTATACTAGTAATATAAAGGATTAGTTCTGCACTCAGCTTTCTCGAGGCTGACTATGACTATTTTAAAGTCATGTGACCGTGGGACAATGCGCCCTATAGTTTTTTTTTTTGCTATACACGACGACGCGGCCATTCCACCGCATGTATTCTCTCCATCCATAATATCCTCTCCGACTCACATTTCTCCCTCATTCATCAGCTCTTCTTCTCCATAGATGGGGGATTTGTGATTTCATTGAGCCGATATGCTAATGGAGTCAAAAATTAACTGAACTTATTTCGTACCGGGAAGTACTTGACTTTGACCAAAAGAGGCTCAGGATCAGTTTGGCCGACCTTCAAAACTGTGTCTGGTGTTAGCTTTTTAGGTGCGCTCGGAAAATAAGTTTTTCGGACCAGGAATGAAATGGCGTGCTATAAATAGAGTTGGAACTGGTCTTTTGAACATAATTTATTGTGATCATGGCACCAAATCAATTATCAAGCTTGAACTGGAGTATCAAGTATCCTGTAATGTAAATTATGCTATTCTGCATATACTGAACGGTTAATTACCACTGCTTTAGATTTGGTCCTGCAAAGCTAGAGGTTCATAGAGTCCCCAAAATACTTTTTGTACTTAAAATCAAGAATGAATCATTCTGTTTGAAATTAGCACATTCCTTAAACAGCCACATCTACTGATAGGGTGCGGGTAAAATGACTGCATTGGGACACTTACTTCCCCAGGTCCCTCACTGGCCTACACTATGCACGCACACATTGTCCCCCGCATTCCGATAACTAATCTCCGAGCCCATCAAATCACACCTTTTTCTCCTCCACTGGTTATATAAAAATCTCCAAGCACCAATTTTTGCTCAAAAAGAATGCTAACATATAAAGAGGTTGGTGCTCATAACCGCAAGTCAGATTGTTGGGTGATCATCCACGGCAAGGTCTACGACGTTACAAACTTCCTTTCCGAGCATCCTGGCGGATCTGCAGTTATCCTAAAGTACGCTGGAAAGGATGCTACCAAAGCTTTTGAACCAATCCATCCAGGAGATACGTTGCAGAAGTATCTTCCAAGGAAATACCATCTCGGATCTGTGGACGCCGCCTCCAAGCCAAAACCACAGCTTAAGCAGATAAGCAAAGCGTCTAAGGGTGTAGAGCCAGTGAATTATCAGCCAGTGAATCAGAAAGAAGAACTTTCTCAAGGCGGGGAAGTTGTGGATGAGTATGATGTGGAATATGACGAGCAGGAAGGAAAAATGCCTATTCCAGTATCTACTCACAGCGTAGCTGCAGAAGTAAAAGCAGAAGACGAAGCAGAACTATACGACGAGGATAGAGAGCCTCTTAGTGATCACGAAATTTTGCGGCGTAAGAACATTAAGAACATGCCCGAACTCTCCCAGATCTACAATCTCCATGATTTTGAGTATGTGGCCAAAAACACCATGGAAAAAACCGCGTGGGCTTATTACTCTTCTGGAGCAGATGACGAAATAGCCTTGCGCAACAACCATTTGTCTTACCACCGAATCTATTTCAACCCCAAAATCTTGGTCAATGTGTCGGAAGTCGACACAAGCACGACCATGCTCGGTGCGAAAACGTCTGTGCCATTCTACATCACCGCCACAGCTCTTGGAAAATTGGGCCATGAAGACGGTGAAAAGGTACTTACACGTGCTGCAGCAAAGCAAGACGTCATTCAGATGATCCCCACGCTTGCGCTGTGTTCATTTGATGAGATCGTGGATCAGGCTGACGGAATACAGACCCAGTGGTTTCAATTGTATGTGAATTCTGACAGAGAGATTACACGGAACTTGGTTAAGCATGCCGATAAACGGGGAATCAAGGGTCTTTTCATCACCGTGGATGCACCTCAATTGGGTAGAAGAGAAAAGGATATGCGGTCCAAGAATTTCGAGGATTTGTCTCATGTGCAAGGAGAAGACAACAATGCTGATCGGAGCCAGGGTGCGGCACGGGCCATTTCCTCTTTCATTGACACGGCGCTCAATTGGGATGATATTACGTGGTTCCGTTCCATCACCAAGATGCCGATTATTCTCAAAGGAGTTCAGAGTGTCGCGGACTCCTTGAAGGCCATTGAGTACGGCGTAGATGGAATCGTATTATCCAACCATGGAGGTCGGCAGCTTGATTCGGTGAAGGCACCCATAGAAATTTTGGCGCTGCTCAATCCCGTTCTCCGCCAAGAAGGACTTTTGGGTAAGTTACAAATCTTCGTCGATGGAGGGGTGAGGAGAGCAAGTGATATACTCAAGGCAATAGCCCTCGGAGCCACGGGCGTTGGGTTGGGAAGACCATTCCTCTATGCCATGTCCACTTACGGAGACGACGGAGTGTATAAAGCGATCCAAATCTTGAAAGACGAAATGGTCATGAACATGCGGCTTTTGGGTGCTCCTACCATTGGCCATTTGAACGAGTCATTTGTGGATTCTACCGCTTTGAACAGATACACACCCGATGACAAGCTTTTCAGCGCCGTCTACGAGCCTTTAGAGAACCCGCCTTTCAAGTCGAAGCTATAGGTAGGTGATACATAGGATGATGTAAATGTACAGGTGACTTTTATGACTTAGCTTGTATTTGGGTTCAAGACGAGAAGTTGCGCCCAGTCTCGTATCGGATCATCCAGTCAGTTCAGCGTGAGCAACTACAATAGCCATAAGAAGGGAATGTATGAGCTTGGCCTACACTATCGCAGCTCACAAGATGCAATACTACGGTTTCTCCTCTCGTAGCTGTCGAAGAAAATTGCAGATGAGCGTCTTGGAGGACCTTTGTGAGTTAGCGCCAGATGTTAACGCGTGAGTGGGAACTGCAGATGCAGTCGTGCATATAGAGCGACTAGCGATGATGTACAGGACGACGGGCGGGAGCTGCCCAGGCCGCGTGAAAAGATTTTCGCCGGTCTAGGAAGAAAGTAGTTCTCCCAAAGGGCCTGGCGATAGCGTGGACTGGACCCAAGTCACACTTAATAAATATAAGTCTGAAAGTTAACACCAGAGGACTGTAAAACTTTGGCCAACTTGGAATGTGAAAATTAATAAGTTAAAAAGAATAGTCTTGAGTTTGAATTGAAAACGATCAACCCAATCAAAATGTACAGGCCTAGAATTTCTTTTTTACTAATTGAGTGGAACGTAAAAATAAAGTTTTTTTCTCATGGAGCTTTTGAAAGACAAATTTTGTAAATAAGCTTGTTATGCTTTTTACTGGCTTAACTGTTTCAAATTGTTTTCATACTCAATAGATAGAGCTACAAATTTAGTACTCTCCACATTAGTCTGTGAATACGGTGAAGACTAACTCCAATAGGCTCCTCTCATTTAATGATTAAAGTTACCAGAAAAGGTTATACCAAGATATATGTATAGAAGGGGTTGTAACCTAGTCATCTGATAAACATCCAATTAGTCAATATAAGAGGAATCACTTCTGATGAAGCATAAACGTATAGAGAATAATTCCAGGGCAATATTTGCAAATAATATTTGCAAATACTTATTTGACTAAAGAGATGGCTGAGAGCCTAGAAGAGTCACACTCATAGTAATGCACAGTAGAACTAGATACTGACTTAAAGGAATCGATATTTGGAGAGTCCTATATAAAATGTCATATATAGAAAAATTGAAAATTGGACAGTATGTTTAAGTAAAGTGTCACTGTTGTTTATGTAGCTCCTTTAAATACTTCTAATGAGCTATAGTCAGTGGACATTCAATTCGCCTAATTTCTCAATACACCTTTCAGAGGTCAAAAAGATATGATTGACATAAAGTCTATGATTGGCATTTCTATGACATCTATCAATGGCATTGCCATGGCTACTATAGTTGTAGTAACTACTGAAAGCTTAGGATGTAGATGCTACAGATTTATAGGTAACTTTAAATAACAGGAGTGAGTTCAGCTGTGATAAATGTGCTTCTAATTTAGAAACTAGAGTAATTTAATTTTATCTTGCAATTATTATATAGCTGTTTTTTTTTTTTTTTTTTTTTTTTTTAGTTGAGTCTGATCCAATGAATAGTAGGCTCTCATCTACTATAGTCATATTTCCTGATATTGCAGACTTGAAGTGATGAGTATCTGAAAAGACAGTTGCTCTTTTGGTTTAGTTTTATAAAGGGCCTGAATTGCTATTTTTCACAATCCCGTCCCGTTCGCCAAGGTTCATTACACGATGCCCACAATCCCACTTCTAAGGGTTCATTTTCGCATCCTCACAACCCATAGGTTTCCATGGGGTTCATTACCACATAGAGCCTCAGGNCCCATAGGTTTCCATGGGGTTCATTACCACATAGAGCCTCAGGTCCACCACAAGACCTCACCAAAAGAGTTCATATCATTTCCAAATCCTCATACTTTTCGCCTTCAATATCAGTTAGTAATCCAGAATAATCAATCACCTTGTAAGCCATTGGAGGGCTCTTTTTTTCTTTTTTTCTTTTTTTTTATTTTTTTTTCTTTCTTTTTAAGTCTTCTCTTTCCTGTCTCTCAAAGTCTTCTATTCGTTATTATCCTTTTGGTTCATTTCCTTCTTCTAGTTTTTTGAAATACAGGCTCGAATCTCATTGAGTCTCTGGTGTTACTCATTCAATACTTCCTTAAAATTCTCGTATGAGCCACTTTCAGTTTGTGGTGTTGAATCGAATTAATGAGAAAGGCATATAATTTTTCAACTTGCTTGTTTACTTTCCTGAAGTGCCTCTCTGACCTT
This sequence comes from Metschnikowia arizonensis, assembly GCA_002370875.1. Taxonomy (NCBI): domain Eukaryota; kingdom Fungi; phylum Ascomycota; class Pichiomycetes; order Serinales; family Metschnikowiaceae; genus Metschnikowia; species Metschnikowia arizonensis. The sequence goes on from NLAU01000570.1 coordinate 38,002, forward strand.
GTCTCTTCGGCGCCAAATAGTAACTGGATTCTCGAAACTGCTTTCTGATTTTAGTCGATATAAAGAACTTGGTGCTTTCAATGGCAGAATATCTAGGAGTCGTTGCAAATCGTTCATAAGAAAGTCTTGGTGGTTTCATAAAAAGCTCTTCAATAATTTCATCTTTGAAAACAAACATGGGGCACATCTCTTTCTCACAATATCTCTTCAAGGGTCTTTGTGCACTTACACACAGATCATGGATATGTCGACCATCAATCTTTTCTGGAAGGTGCTTTCGCTCATCAAGATAAATAGTATTTTCGTAGTTTAATATCATCCTCATCTTGAACAGCTCATAGAGATTGGCGCAATACTCTTGTGACCTCACAGAGAAGCTCCGTGGGTTTTTGCAGTTGCTAATATCGGCGTACTCTCTGGTCAACCTCCTAGGCTCTAATTCCACCAACCCTTCTAGCTCCTTGTAATAGGTGCGAGATTCCCTGGGTTTTAATGGTGATAAAATGATGGTTTTGTCCCCTGAACTTGAAGAATCAAAGTCTGGTAATTCCTGACCAGACAAAACTTGATGAAAACCATTCATCGGGAATTTCGGTGAGCGTAATGTTAGAATAAAGCAAACTTCTTAATTTCAGTTTATATCTCTCTTTTTGGAAAAATAATCAACGAAGAAGAATTACTAGTAGGTGTTCACAAAACCAGACCACAATTTGACCGAGATATGTAATTTGCAATGCGGGCATAAATGGCTGCGAAATATACAATGCCTACATACAATCATCTGTTTTAATTACCTACACGTAAGATAAAACTGATCCACAGCACAATACGTTAGAGTTCTTGAATACAAAGAAAGGTTTATATATTGTCTATGTATTTTTTTTTGAAATAATATATACGAAAGCAAATAAATTGTACGATCTCACCCTTAAACCTCAGAGGATATTTTAGATTCCCCACTGGAGAGACAATTATTGAATGTAACTAAATTGCCTTAAAAACTGAATTTAAATTTTGGAAAAGAACAGGAATCTTTAGCTGGATCCCGTGAATAAACCACATAAGGTAAACTAAGTAAATCAGTGTGATATTGAGGTCTCGCGAAGTTTACATTTCTGACTTTAAATCAATAATAGTTCATATCCCTTTAAACCTTCAACACATTATCGATTAATCAGCCTTTGAGTATCGATTAGGAAAAAGTTACAGTCAAAAGACCTAGATTACATGTTTAATTGTGGCTTAGAAGTTTCACTCCACAGAACTCTTTTTATCACGTGAGAGGAAGGTCAGTATTACAGGCGCACTTCATAAAACGCATTTTAGGCTGCTATAATTTCTACTAAGCCACCTCACAGTGGGCATGTTTAGCATTTACATAATAGAACACCGCGAACATTTGCGACTTGCGGATCGTCTGTGCTCGCTTCTTTCCGTGTGACAATAGACGAATGTTGGCTGCGACTTTTGAGGGCGTTGAAAAGGCGATTGGCAAATTGAGACGCGCTTCGCTTAGTCCACAAGATCACCTACAAAAATCCCGTACTCGCGGAAATGTATAGTGCATTTAGAAATTCCGTTTCTTACTGAAATATGGCATTCTTTAATTTATTTCGTAATGTTTTGATGTGTTTCACCCATTACAGATGCACAAGTTCTAGACCGTGCCTGACCAAAACATGAAACGCATGCAGATCAAAGAAAGAAAAATTCTACCATTGATTCGTGCACGTGATGCGCCGCGGTGTCCACCCTCCTACCCGTGAGAAAATACCAGAACACATACACGTATTCCCTCTGTTTTGATTTTACTTAACAATCAGCCTTCGTCCATCCCCTCCACAGAAAGTCGAGAGAAAAGTTTTCATTTATTCTTCACTCGTCGGCAAAGTCCACTTTCGAAAAGCTTGGACCATTCTTCCCCAGTGAGATTAATCATTTAAACGAGGTTAGCGAAGAATGGCGTCCTCTTATGAAGTGGGAACGTATGTTTTAATGTAATGCGACTTTGATCTTGTTCTTATATACTAACATTTAGCCGCTGTTGGTACCCTGACGAGAAGCTAGGATGGATTGCTGTGACCATTCTGTCAAACACTAAGAAAGGTGATTTGTATTCCTTGGAATTTGTCTCTGAGAACGATGAAAAAAAGTCCTTTACTGTTGATACAGATAACCTTAGTGACGAAAATAGCAAGTTACCCCAGTTACGGAATCCGCCAATCTTGGAAGCTGCTGAGGATTTAACTTCCTTGTCCTATCTCAATGAACCCGCTGTTTTACACGCAATCAAAGTGCGGTACTCTCAGTTGAATATTTATACCTACTCTGGTATAGTGTTGATTGCTACAAACCCTTTTCAGAAGGTGGATCAGCTCTATTCTCAAGATATTATACAGGCTTATGCCGGAAAGAGAAGAGGTGAGTTGGAGCCCCACCTTTTTGCTATTGCTGAAGAGGCTTACAGCTGCATGAAAGTTGATGGTAAAAACCAAACAATTATTGTCAGTGGTGAATCTGGTGCCGGAAAGACCGTTAGTGCCAAGTACATCATGAGATATTTTGCTTCTGTTGAAGAGGAGTCTGAATTGGAAAACAAGGTTGGTACAGAGCACAAGTCTGATATGTCTGATGTTGAGAAGCAAATTCTTGCAACAAACCCTATAACTGAGGCTTTTGGTAACGCAAAGACGACAAGAAACGACAACTCATCCAGATTCGGAAAGTACTTGGAGATTTTGTTCGACAAGAATACTTCTATTATTGGTGCTCGCGTGAGGACCTACCTTTTGGAGCGTTCCAGACTCGTTTTCCAACCTCTAGCTGAAAGAAACTACCACATTTTCTATCAGATGTTGGCGGGCATGAACGAAGACGAGAAGGCATCCCTCGGTTTAACTTCTGCCGAAGATTTCAACTACACAAATCAAGGAAACTCGAATAACATAGCTGGTGTCGATGATGGTAAAGATTTTTCCCTTACCAATGAGTCATTGTCTTTGATTGGCATTGATGAACCAAAACAAGCGGAAATATATCGGATTTTGGCTGCTTTGTTACACATTGGTAACATTGACATAACCGCTACCAGAAATGATGCCCATTTATCTGCAGATGAGCCAAATTTAGTAAAGGCTTGTGAATTGTTAGGTATTGATGCTTTCAATTTTAGCAAATGGTGTGTGAAGAAACAGATTACCACCAGATCCGAGAAAATTGTTAGTAACTTGAACCACAAGCAGGCTCTAGTTGCGAGAGATTCCTTTGCTAAATACATTTACTCTGCCTTATTTGACTGGCTTGTGGATTACATTAACGCTGATCTTTGTCCGCCTGAAGTGGCAGAAAAAATCAATTCTTTTATCGGAGTTTTAGATATTTATGGGTTTGAGCATTTTGAGAAGAATTCTTTCGAGCAATTCTGTATCAATTACGCAAACGAAAAGTTGCAGCAGCAGTTCAACCAGCATGTCTTCAAGTTAGAACAAGAAGAGTATATCAAGGAAGAAATCGAATGGTCATTTATTGATTTCGCCGACAACCAGCCTTGTATCAATTTAATTGAAAATAGGCTAGGTATATTGTCCCTCTTAGATGAAGAGTCCAGATTGCCTGCTGGAAATGATGAGTCTTGGGTTGAAAAGATGTATCAAAACCTTGACAAACCACCCACTAACAAATACTTCAAAAAGCCCAGATTCGGCCACACTAAGTTCGTTGTCAGTCATTATGCTCTTGATGTTACTTACGATATCGAAGGCTTTATCGAAAAAAATAGAGATACCGTTGGGGAGGGCCACTTGGATGTTTTAAAGAACTCTGAGAATGAAATGTTGCAGAGTATCTTATCAGTCATTGATAAGAATGCTGCTTCCGTTGAAGTAACCAATACTAATGCTTCAGGCCGGAAGTCTATTGCCTCGAAGAAACCCACATTAGGTTCTTTGTTCAAGAATTCTTTGATTGATCTTATGAATACTATCAATTCAACTAACGCTCACTACATCAGATGCATCAAACCAAATGAGGAAAAGAAGGCGTGGGAATTTGATTCTTTGATGGTTTTATCTCAATTGAGAGCGTGCGGTGTGTTGGAAACCATTAGAATTTCTTGTGCCGGTTTTCCCTCCAGATGGACATATGTTGAATTTGCCGACAGATATCATATTTTAGTTCCTTCAAATGAGTGGATTAAAGTTATGAGTGGTAATACTACCCAAGAATCAGTCGCAGGTCTCTGCGATAAAATTCTCAGCGAGTTCATGACTGATCGACAAAAATATCAATTGGGTAATACCAAGATTTTCTTTAAAGCAGGAATGTTGGCATACTTTGAAAAATTGAGATCTGATAAACTACACAAATCAGCCGTTATGATCCAAAAGAACATGCGGAGAGTTTACTACCGCAAGAAATACTTAGAGATTCGTGAATCCATCATACTGTTTGATTCTTTATCTCGCGGATTTACCACGAGAAGGAGAATTCAAAAAGACAAAGAAGAGAAGACCGCCATCAGCGTGCAAACTGCTGTCAGAGGATTCCTTGCGAGAAAACAATACAAAACTACTCAGGATTCCATTCTTACATTGCAAAAGGCTATTCGTGGCTTCCAAGCCAGAAAGAGAATTATGGAAAGCCGCATTGAAAGATCTGCTGTGGTTTTGCAAAGTTCTTACAGAGGTTTGTTGTTAAGAAGAAAATTTTCTGCACAAAAGAGATCTGCTGTAATCATCCAATCGATGATACGAAAGAAACTTGCGAGACAGGAGTTCGAACAATTGAAGATTGATGCTAAATCTGTTAATCACTTAAAAGAGGTGTCATACAAGTTGGAGAACAAAGTCATAGAACTCACCCAATCACTTACGGGCAAGATCCAGGATAACAAAAAGTTAGTGGACGAAATCCTGAGTCTTAAGGAATTGTTGCTTCAATCCAATAATGCAACTGAAGCATTGAAATTAAGGGAAGCCGACTTCAATTCCAAGCTAGACGCAAACACTGAAGAGCATCAGAAAGAAATTGAAACATTGAACAAGGAGTTAACCGTCATACAACAAGAGTATCAATCAGCAGAAGCTAAGATTGAGCAATTGACCAAGGAGCAAGTCGAATTAAGACAAGAAGTGCAAAAAAATATCGAAGCTTTAAAAGAAGCCAAAGAAGCTCTTGTCAAACGTGACACGATTGAGGTTGACTTGAAAGCTCACATTGAACAACTCAGAAATGAGATTACTGCACTTCAAACTCAACAAGCTGTGGTAGCCAATGCTAAGACTAGAAGTGCTAGTAACAAGCGCCACAGCAGTGCTGTCGGTTATAATGGGAGTTCATCGCTTGAACAGCCTCAAAGACCTGTTTCTGTTATTGCAGTTTCAAATGACGATTTTGTTGATGTTGATGATATCAATGATGCTTTATTCAGACTTTTGAGAGATTCTAAAAACCTTCATAGAGAAATTGTGGAAGGTTTGTTGAAGGGGTTGAAAATTCCACCTGCTGGTGTCGCAGCAGACTTGAGCAGAAAGGAAGTTTTGTTCCCCGCCAGGATTATCATCATCATTTTGTCTGATATGTGGAGACTTGGACTCACCAAAGAAAGTGAAGAGTTTTTAGGTGAAGTTTTAGCCGCGATCCAATTCATCGTGTCAAACCTTAAGGATGATGAAGTCGTTCCAAACGGTGCGTTCTGGTTAACTAATACCCATGAGTTGTACTCCTTCGTCTCTTATGCTCAGCAAACAATCATAGCCAATGACGCTTTGTCCCATGACATGAGCGAGGAAGAATTTGACGAATATTTGAAGCTAGTTGCTGTTGTAAAGGAGGATTTCGAATCTCTTTCTTATAACATTTACAATATGTGGATGAAGAAGATGGAGAAGGATTTAGAGAAAAAGGTAGTTTCTGCTGTCGTGATTTCTCAGTCGCTTCCGGGGTTCATGGCTCCCGATATCTCTCCATTTTTGGCTAAGGTGTTCTCTCCAGGTGTGCAGTATAAGATGGATGATATCTTGTCGTTTTTTAACTCGGTCTTTTGGTCTATGAAGTCCTATTTCATTGAAAATGAAGTGATGAACGAGGTGGTTTATGAATTGTTGAGGTTTGTGGATGCTTTGTGTTTCAATGATTTACTCATGAGACGTAACTTTTTGTCGTGGAAGAGAGGTTTGCAGGTGAATTACAATGTTACAAGACTTGAAGAATGGTGCAAAGGACATGACATTCAGGACGCATCTACTCACTTGACACACTTGCTCCAAGCTTCCAAGTTGTTGCAATTGAGAAAAAACACCACTGATGATATCGATATCATCTACGAAATTTGCTTTTCATTGAAACCAATTCAAATTCAAAAGTTGATATCCCAATATCATGTTGCAGAATATGAAACACCTATTGCTCCTGATATTCTTCAGATAGTTGCAGATAAAGTGAAGAGTACGGATGGATCTAATGATGAATTGTTCGAAGTCATTTCCACTGATGGACATTTCAACGATCCTTTTAGAAATATCAACTTGAGGCCATTCTCTCGTGTTGATGCTTACGTGCCTGCATGGTTGAGTTTACCTGTCATAAGGCGAATCGTGGAGCTTGTGGCAAAGAATGCATCTGCCTTGGAAAATGCGCTGGTTGGTGCTCATGCATGAGCATGGATTTAGGTATACAAAGAGAGCCACGGTGTTTTGTGTATATGTATTAAGTTAAATAAATGTTTGTATTAGAGAATGTAATTCACTTTTTAAGCTTCTCCATTTCCTGTTCCGTTTTAGTTTTCATCTGTAGGGCGTGAAGGCCTTTGTTCCGAAACTCATCGTCCAAAAGTTGATAGATGAGCCTATGCCTCAGAGGTAAGTTTTTCCCCTCGAACTCGTTGCTAACTATTTCCAATCTGAAATGAGATTCAACTATGTTAGATGCCAGGACCATCGCTTTATGGTGAGTATGCTTATGAGAATCATTCGAAACTTTCAAAAAGGATGGGTTCAATGAGGCAGTAATTTTTTCTATTATCAGTGTCTCAATTGGTCCTGGCTTCTCTGAAGACCTGATAACTTGTGAGGCACTCGTCAGCATTCTTCTAAAATGATATTTTAAGCTTTTTCGAGTGAATTTAGGTAGCATTTAACCACGTACGTATGTAATTCAGGGGTTCGTGGTGCAATGAAGCGTGAGTTTATATCGCTAGTGCAAATAGTGACGCGGGGATCGCGTTCATACATAGTTAATTTTTCGTATATTAATGTGTCGGCATATGCTACGCGCTGGATATCTGATTTAGCAACTCAAATAAGGACGACCGCCATCTCTTTGAATTTCTTTCAGAAATCGAAGAATTACCTCACTCTCACATTTTGTCCTCTTTGGCCACGTTTTTCCAATTTTGCCTGCCTCTTGCTTTTGACCTGCTCTGTGGCTTCGAAATGCTGATTTTGCACAGCTGGAGGATCTTTCTTTAAAAAAGATTTGGCTAATGCACTGACCTTGTAAATTACGAACCCAGGGATTATAGTGTAAATATACCACACTTTGTTCGATCCAAACACTAGCATCAACAAATCACAGATCCAAGTGATGTAAACACAATCAAACATGTATTCAAAAAGACCTGGGCCCTTTATATCTTCGCCACTCTTGACAAGCTTGCCCAGACCGTTGGATTGATCTTTTGTGTAGACAGGACGACCGCTTGTCTCTAAAACATATTCGCATGCGAACGCTGGAAGTGAAAACAAGAAGAACTTCCACTTGCTGGAAGGCCTTTTGAAAACGAAAAGTCCAAGTAAGACAAGAGTGTTCACCACAAGAGAAATTATATGCAACTCTCTTAAGATCTTCATGTTTGCGGATGCAATTTTCTTGCTACTCAGAGATGCCATCTTCGTGTTACTTAGGCAAATATTGCTTTGAAGCTGAAAGTAAAATTTGGTTCGCAGTAAAAGTAAAAGTAAAGATCTGATGCTCGATTATGTGTACTCCAGGCATTGATCAATGCGATAGTGTCAAGACTTCATTTAAGCATTAGTTGACTGGCAGAATCAGCAATATAATTACAGATAAAACATAATTCATAACAGCTCAATTAGGAATTATAAACTTCGACTCCAAATTTCAAAGATCGCACTTATTACTGGCTTTTTTTGACAGACTTGGTGCTTGGAACCTGAATGTAGCCGACAATTCGCTTGACCTGAACCTTGAAAATTCCATTATATAAATGAGATACCTGTGGGGGCACCATTGGATTGCTTAAGGTAGTAGTTACTCTTTGATCTAATACTTCAACCGCAGTCTTTGTATATCTGGAATCGTCATATCTCAATTTGAGAAACGCCACAAGCGCAGCATAGTTCATCAAATTGAACAAAACGTAAGAAGGATCACTCCATAATTTGAACAACATTGCTGGAATATCCGAAATGAGGTTGTGTAACAATAAAATTTCACTAAAGGAAGCGAAGTATAGGGCTTGTTCGTTGTAGTTCGAAGCAATGAATGTAATCTTTTCACTTATGTTAGCTTTGGTTTGAAGCAGGACAGGAATATAATCTAATAAATTCGCCTGAAAATATGTTATGGAGTGGAAGAATGAATAGATTATGAATGATGTAAGTCCTATTGTCCAAGGGTTCAATTTGAAACTCGTAACAAGGATAACCAAAGCAAAAACAAAGTATTGTACACTTTGATTCCTCAATATTTGGATCTTTCTGAAGCTTCCAGATGGAAGCTGCTTTAAAACGCATCCATAAGATACCAATTCCAGGATAATGGATAACTTGAAGAACTGCTTTTCTTTCGTCCTACTGACGAAGCGGAATAGGAGAGAGGCGCAAAAGAACACGATGGCAGAAATATGCCCAAGGAACCAATAGAGCTGGGCAGTTTTAGCCAAGGTAAAAATTCTTTCCTTTAAACTGCGTTGTTGTATGATTTTAGGAGGCATTGTGATACTGGAGTGTTGATCAACTGAGCTCGCGGTAATGAATGCCGCGTGTGTGGATTGCAGTTTTGTTCGAAGTGATTGTCATAGGATCATGAAACTCATTTCCCTGAACGAATTTCATGTCGCTATACAAATGGAAGAATTATCAGCTTTGATTTTATTTGAACCAATTTATTCCGAAATTTCTAAAGACATTAAAAATTTTGATTATTATCCCAGTTTTTATTTTGTACCAGAATAAACACATGCTCAACAATGTTTATCAATTTCACATTATCCTGTCAATTAAATAAAATTGAATACCGCAGAATAAAAGATGAAACATTCCGAATAGGTAAATGACGTGCTTTTGAAACCGCAAAGAAATAAAATGATACCCTTGACGATGCTTAATCTTGCTAATTGCCTGATAATGTTATCGACCTGCATATATCCCGCGGGGAAGCCGAGGCAAGTTAGATTACGTATGCTGACAGATTGAAGATTGTCTTGATTAATTCAATCTCAGCATGGATTTTTGTTTTTTTCTTATAGGGTGTATGTGGTTTATTTCAAAAAGATTTTGGGCATTTGAAGTTTGTAGTACTAACTCTCACTAGTGAAGGAGATGAACAAGCCTTTACCCGAGGGTGGGCAAGTGGCTTGTTATTGTGGCAGATGTCACAACCAATCAGTATTTGGAGTCAAAAGCAGCAACTGGGTCACCCTTTTCTTTGTTCCGGTTATCCCCTTTTATTTCAGTAAAAAATTGAAATGCAACATTTGTGGCGCCTCAGCTGATTTAGATTCTAGTGGTTTGGCCAGGTTAAAGAATGGTGAACCGATTGCGATTGGTGGGTGATACTAGTCTGACTTTCAAATGAACTGTTAAGTTCGAAAGTTCATATTATTTATACGATTATGTAGCAAACAAGTATGAATTTTATTATATTACCTTTCTTTCATTAGAAGTTAGCCCTTGCTTTCACTTTTTCCCCATGTTCATTCGCTTTCTTGATGATATCCTTTTCATCCATAGTTAATAGTTGACGGTCCTTTATAACAAACTGGCCGTTAACGACTACATTATCCACATCTGCTCCAGTAGCAATGTAAACGACCATTGAAACAGGATCTCTCATAGGTTGCGCATAAAGCTTATCAAGTAAGTTGATAGAAATGAAGTCTGCTTTCTTGCCGACTTCAATCGATCCAATCTCGTGATCTTTACCCAAAGCCCTGGCACCAATGATCGTAGCCATCTCGATTACCTTCTTTGCTGGAACTAGTAATGGATCACCATGCACTGCTTTGGGAAGAAGAGACGCTAACTTCATTTCTTGCAATAGATCCATCACATTGTTACATGGACATCCATCGCAACCAAGACCAACCGGAATTTCAGCATTAAGCATTTCATTAACCCTGGCAATTCCACTTCCGAGTTTCGCATTCGATGTTGGACAATGTGCCACAGAAGAACCTGTATGTCTTAAGATCTCTATGTCCTGGTCATCCAAATGAACCATGTGTGCGAGAACTGTACGAGGACGAAGTAAGCCGAGATCCTTGCAATAAGTCATAGGTATGTGTCCTTTCGAAGCGAAGAATTCACGATCGGCCTTGACTTCTGCACAGTGCATGGTAACTCCAATATTCTTTTCTTTGGAAACTTTCACCATTTTTCTGTACAATTCTTCAGAAACTCCACCGGGTGTTCTTGCACCAAACCATACCTCAACACGCCCATCACCCAAACCATCAAACTTTTCGTGGCACTGCAAGGCATTATCGAGAGACCTCTCATCTTCAACAAGGCCAGGATCCATGGTGACACCATCTTGGGTTGCGTAACGTGGTTGGTCCATAACAACTTTTCCAAGGCAGCCTCTGATACCAGATTCAACAACTGCCTTCACAGCTCCCTCGAAACCGTAACGCTCTGCAAACAAGGATTCAACAAATGTGGTCGTTCCAGACTTCAACATTTCTGAGATTGCTAACTGAGAAGCGACATATCCGTCCTCCTCTGTGAAACATCCTTGCATCGGCCAAACTCTATGACATAACCATTCGATAAGAGCTAAGTCATCAGCAGCAGTCCTTAAGAGAGACTGGGCCAAATGAACATGAAGAGAGATCAAGCCGGGCATCAAAATTTTCCCTTTCAAATCGTATACTTCTTCGTGGGGGTATTGAGTAATTAATTCTTGACTGTCACCAATGGCAACAATTTTATCCTCCTTCACAACTATTGCCCCGTTATCAATAACTTCAAAATTCTTATTGACAGTGATAATATTTGCATTCGCGTACAACATTCTAGACTTCAAGAATGGTTAAATTTGGGAATTGAGGCTTCGATAAATTCCAGGAATGTGAAGCATTTATAGTTTTCTAAAGATTCAATCCTTATCTCTCAGTTCGGATAATGCGACCAATCGGTGCGGAGATTGCAATATCAAGCCTGAAGCCGCACTGGCGCAGACTGCTCTAGTGTGAAGTATGTAAAGACTGATTTCTATGTCAAAATAAGCTTCTCAACTCCTATAAAAAGTACAGTATATTTGCTTGAAAGATTGGTATCACATGTCATGATTTTTTCCCTAATAGTGATTCAAAGTGTCCTAAAGCCAAAGCCCGCGGAAGTGTCCCAAAGCCTGTAATAGTGTTCCAAAGCCCGCGAAAGTGTCCCAAAAGCTTATTTCGAACATATCTTGCGCGTTTTCTTATCTCGCAAGTTACTACACAGTAATAAGAAATGTTGAAAGGGCGCGACTTAGTTCACCTTTAACACTAGCTGCTCAAAGGCACGCCTGTCTGTGACTTCCACATTGATCTGTTAGAATTTCTAACAGCTCATATATACCTTCCTACAAAGATGAAGGCCCATTCCAACATAAAAGAGGAGGGCTACTTCCCCATTTTATAAGAGTAATGAAGATAATAACTGAGGCGGGATATTCCCTCCTCTAATATACGAGATCCACCAAATATACTGTTGTAATTAACAAATTCTATAAAAGCTGGCTGTACTGAGGTACAACGCGGAGCTGAGATGATATTTTAACAAGAAAATGAAGCTCTCTCCACGTTGGAGGTAGCCATTATGTAAATTCAAGTTGTGGCATAGTCCACAGTCTTCGAAATTTTACTAAGTTCTTCGATTTCTTTTTCGCTACCGACAAATGCTTTAAAGCGTAAAAGAATCAATTTGAAGCAAGGATGAATGCAAAAATTCCCTTTAAGACACTCTACTAATTTAGGAAATCACAGAAACTCGAAATTCATTCTTAAATATGTCAGTCTAAAAGTCGATTAACTTCATGACCCCGTAACCAACCGTGACTATCAAGGCATAGCCTATAAGCGAGCTCGGCACACCTCTAGTTATAAACGTGTTAACAGTTAAGTAAGGCTTCCCAAACTCATCTGTCATACAAATTGCAGTGACGTTGGGAAAGCCTGAGGTAGGCAACCCCATTGCAGCGGAGCAAAGCAAAGCACTGATCATTATAAGGAATCTCGGATGAGGATCGCTCATTTTCTCACCGATCTCAGACACTAGCGGTATCACAATTAGCGCAGCAACAGTATGACTGACAAATGTAGCCATAGTCAATATGAGTAGCCCAAAAGTCAAGGTAACACCAAACAAAGAGAGTCCCTCAACTTCTTTTTCAATGCTCACAGCAATTGTTGCCAAGAGACCAGAAGACGCTACAGCCTTGCCTAAAGCCGTCCCCCCCATTGCAAGTACCACAATATTCCAAGGATAATTATTAAAATCTTCAGTGGTCAACAATCCAGGGCCAAAGAACAAAATTATGGGTATCAATGCTATAATTCCCATTTCCCCGAAAATACCCTCCAACTTAGAAGCGAAACACCATAAAATTATTGTTGCCACAGTCACACTGACTATGTACCATTGAATACCCGTAAAATTATCATCCAAAGTTCTTATGAAGACAAGAGTCGTGTTTTTTGAATTGCATTTGAACGTCATTAATAAGAAAATCCAAATAACAATTAAAGACAAAGCACAGACAGGAAGGGCAATCACGAACCATTGACCCCAAGACGGTTGCGGGTCCATTGCTCCAATAGCAATCATATTTTGGGGTGAAGCAATTGGAGATGCCATCCCTCCTATATTAGAGGCAAGAGCAATTCCCAAAATCAAAGGACTTATAAATTTAGAGTCCTTAGGAAGTGTTCTGAGAAGTGGCTGAATCAAGGAAAAACAAAGAACTGGTGCTGCAACATTGGATACCCACATTGAGGCAAACAATGCTATTGACATTATAGTCAACAAAACAACTGAAGGATTTGTACCAGCTTTGGATAGAACCCATGTGGAAGCTAATTTCGCTATATTGTATTTGGTCAATGAAGCCGCTAAAGTGAAACCTCCAAGTAAAAGTAAAATGACTGAGTTCCACATACTCGAAAGAATGAATTTCGAAGAGTCAGTCGGGGTCATTGGTGAGCCGTCGGTGTACTTAAGCACTCCGAAGTTCACAATCAATAGAGGGACTAATAACGATGTAACAAACAACGGAATAGTTTCTGTCGCCCATAATAAGGAAGCACAAACCAACAATGCAAAGCAGTTTTTTTGAGACAAGTCTTCAAAAGGAGAGACATTCAAAAGGAAAACGGTAAGACCAATTATTAATGATAACTTCACAATAGTGGGGTTCTGAAACGATATATTGAAGGATGAAAGCCCAGATGACGATTTATTGTTAGCAGAAATAGAACTGTTCATATTAGAATTAGCAGCCTGTGATTTTCTTTCCAATCCTATCATATCCCTCCATACCGTATTTCTTTCCCAGACAACATGGTCACGAAGATGAATGGAAAGCTCAGACTTTGCAATTTCTAAATCATCTTGATTGCATATCAAAGCATAAAGCTTAATCAAAGACTCAAGTTTTTCATTTATGATTTGAATGGTTGACTCTTTGAAAATGTATGTTTCTTTTGGTAATTTTTGAAGATAATCATCTTTGATATGTGAATTGAGAGATTTGTCAAACTTTTTCAAAGCTTTCTTAAAACCAGTATGATTGAGCTCAATGAAGCTTTTGAGTTCTGATAAATTAGTGAAGAGACCTATGATTCTTTTTCTCAAGATTACTCTTGATTCAGAAAGTAAAAGTTGAGGCGGGATCGAGTTTAGCCTCGAAGCCCATGCTAAAGCATTAGGCAATTTCAAATCATGGTCAATGGATTTTGATTTCCAAAGCTTAGCAGATGTATCTCCACTATCGCCACGGTATGGCTCAGTCTCATCTTCATCATCCTCAATATCTTCTTGAGTAAATTCCGTATCAGGGTCAGTTTGCACCGGTAAGCCCTCGTCAGAATATTCAGAGCCACTTTTGCTACGCCTTCTCCCGGCTTCATCATTCAGGGGATATTTCTTCAAGCCATATCGCTGGAATTCCGTGTTTTCAAGTTCCCCTTCGAAGGCATTGATATCTCTAACTAAATCTTCAAGGTTCAAGAATGTAAATTCCTCTTGTGTTTTGAAAAACTCATCTATTTTTCTTAGCTCCAGATCCAAAGCAGAAAGGAAAATAGACTCTGGATTACTCGCTCCCGTTGCATTGGTAATTAAATGAGCTCTTTCGAGGTCATCACCTTGTTTTCTCAAGGATTCTCTCTGCAAAGAGTAGATAAGTTTCTTAAGGGTAGTGTAAGATATGTATTTAGATGACCACTCTGGAACAGCGTTAAACTGAAGGGAGTGGGAAAACTTCATATTTGGAGTGACACTGGCTGTAGAATTGCGGTCAAAATGTTTTTCCGTGCACACATGTTATTTACGAGCGTCTCGAACAAAGAAGCATTTGCGACCTTTCGCTAAATGCTTCTCGATTTAATTGAGAGCTTCCAGCACGAGTGAATGATTGCTCTTCATTAATAGATATTAAAGTTTAATTGCATCGATGTTTTAAAAAAGTGATTATCAACTTGTATTTCTATTAACTAAAGGAGGGTGGACGCTTGATTTGGAATCGCATTTTCCTAAAATTCCGATAAAGTGAAGTGGGGGGGAGAGGAGGGGGAACTAATGTCATTCGCACTTTTTTGAAAATTAGGAACTTTCAGGCCCGAGCAAATGGAATTTCTAGCTCTCATTGATCATAAGCTCCTTTCACGTTCAAAACTACTTTATACCACAAAGACCGCAGAAAACCATAGTGTGCTTATCACTACAGCCTTAAGAATACTCGCAAATCATAAACTCAAATTCCTATCTTTTTCGGCATTCATCGTTTCTTGCTGGATTATACTTCCGTCCATTCTTCAAAGCAATCAGAGCAAAGACAAAAAAATGTTTTCTAAAAGACCCGATAAAAACACTACTGGCTTAATTAACATGAGAAATGATTGCTTTGCAAACTCAAGTATTCAAGCATATTCATCATTACCGGGCTTAACTGAGTACCTAAACAAGATGTTGGATGCGTACCTACAAACGATTGATATTGTGAGAAGCACTGGTATCGACTTGAATGAGATTTTACCCATAGAATCAATATCAAAGCTCTCGCATTCAAAATTCAATATCAAAGACCTGATTAATATGAAAAAAAGTGTTCTGGACTACTTTAAAGTTCCTTTGCACATTGCTTTAGCCAAAATAATTAAAAAGTTACAAGAAACCCAATTAACCACGAGAACTGTTTCAGTGTGGACTTTCTTGCATGAAATTGAGAGAATATACAACGCCAAAATTTCAAGATCACAACATGATGCCCACGAACTCACTCAACTTATAAATGAAACGCTTGAAACGGAAAATCTAGTTTGTTTGAAAATTTTTAAAAGCTTGAGAGAACATTTGTTAACAAAGGACTTATATCCTCAGGAAATAAAAAATATTGAATTCCCAGAATTTCCTTTTGGTGGTTTGGCTTTGAGTCAGATGAAATGTTTGACATGTTCATACGTTTCCAAGCCTAATATCACACCATTTTCAATACTTACTTTGCATCCTCCTCAAGAAGTGAGTTCTGATCTTGAAAAATTACTCGATCAGAATGAGTCGGAAACAATCACCGATTATCATTGTTTGAAGTGCAGAATTTTCAAAATTGTGGATAATGAAATACATTTCCGCGAGCAAGGAAAAAAGAATGAGCCGGAGGAGGAAGCTCTTATCTCCAAGTTATTTGAATTAAATGAAGACGAGCATCTTTTCATCAATGAGGATTTGTCTCCAGAGCTTGAGAAGTATTTGAAGGATTACAACAAAATTGGTTTGGAGAGTCTGAAGATAACTTCTACTGTGTATCGTCAAACACACATTTTGAAGCCACCAAAGGTCTTTAGTATTCATTTATCGAGATCAGCATTCGATGGTGTCACGGTGACACGGAATCCTTGCAGAGTAAGTTTTAGTGACAAATTATCACTTTCGATTGATGAAAGTTATCTTGACGATTTACAAAAATTTCAACAAGGTGCTCTTGATAAGCCAACAGCTGAGAAACCTAGCACTCGCTTATTGACCACAGATGTCGATGACATGGAAGATGAAAACGTACAGCGAGAGGATGTTGACGAAAAAGGAGAGGACGGTGACGACTCTGAGAATAGTTTGGATGCAGATGGAAATGCAGTTGGGCTGGATATCGATAACACAGACTCAGATTCTCTCTCGTCAGTGGACAGTTCTCCTTCTTTGATCACGGCATCCAAAATAGACACACTTAATAGTGCTCCAATATCTGAAGATCAGACTAAGAGTTTGATGAAGCATTTTAGCAAGTTCAAGTTCAACGAGAATAATGTTTACAAGTACCGCTTGAAGGCAGTTATCAAGCACCAAGGCTCTCACACTCAAGGCCATTATGAATGCTACAAAAGGAAACCCTTGTTTGTTAAAGACACTGATGGTAACTACATCAAGTTATCTCCAGAGATAGACGAGGAAATTTTGTCGAAGGCGGATGATATGAGCGATAATAGTGCAGAAAGTGACACTAAAACACGTACATCTTCCATGTCCACTGCAAATCTGCAAGATACAATAGAAGGGGATCGTGGAAAAATAAGAGAGAAGTTTTCTATGATGATGGGCCGTAGGCCCTCTATTTTTCAAGCTGACCCCACTGAGGCAAATTTGCAAGAAATTATAGACTCGGGTCTTGCAACACCAGCTGAAGTTTTTGTTGAAGGTGGTGACTATTTTCAAGCACCAAGCGCTCAAGACTTCCAGAAACTGTTCGATAAATTTGCAAAAAACAAATCGCATTCCACAAGCTCCAAGATCAAAATGAAAAAAATTCCATCCATCATCAAATTTCCATACTGGAGAATTGGAGATGCGCAAGTATCTGAGGTATCAAAATCGGCAGTCATGTTCGAAACCTCCAGCGCTTACATGCTTTATTTCGAAAGACTTGATCGCAAACAGATCAAGAGGTAATTAGTCGCACAAAAATATCACGTGTGTCGCTTATTTTTTTCATTTTATGTGAATAGATTTGTAGTCGATCAATGTTTCCGAGCTCCGGTTCATCTCAACGAACTGCTAGTAATAACAGCTCTCTCGAGGTTCCACAAAGAAATCCTGGTCGTAATAAAGTTTCTCTTACTTCGGGACACTCTCATCTAGACTGGGCAGCCTTAACTACGAAAACCCCTCCACATATTTTAAGAGGTGTTCAAGCAACCACACCACCTGCCCAATTTGTGCAGATACTTTTTTCAGAACTCCAAAAACATAATACCCGGGACAATTGCTGGACATGCATACATGGAAAGGTCTACAACATAACTCCTTACGTTGATTTTCACCCCGGTGGAATAAAAGAAATAATGAAATGCGCCGGACGGGATGGCACGACATTATTCAATAAATATCATAGTTGGGTCAATCCAGAACGGTTGCTAAATAAGTGTATGATTGGTGTTCTCGTGAAGTGAACGAATCGAAATCAAGTTTTCCCTATAACTACCCGGTCCATTTTCCAGTCGTGATCTTCAGTGGGTATAGAATCTACCAACTGCTCACGAAGCCCAATTCCAATCAAGTAAGGCGACGATCCATAATGTTTTAAATGCAAGGTTAGGAATTTGTCGTAAAATCCCGCCCCGTGACCGAGTCTATTCCCAGAGTCTGTAAATGCGACCCCTGGGATGATCATCACGTCAAGCTTGCTTCCGTCGAATAGATTCTCCCCCCCTGAAGGTTGCTTCAAATTGTATTTGCCTTGGGGTTTCAAATTAGCTACTTCTTCCATAGACGACACATTCAAAAATTCCATTTTAGATTCTCCTTTTTCTGTCAAGAAGCACCTAGGGAGAAAAACCTTCTTTCCATTGATCATGCAATACTCTATAATTCCTGATGTATCGACTTCCACATTCGGCATACTCATAAATAAACCAACTGAATTTGCATGCTTGAGATGTTCGTCTTTTACTAATTCAGTCAAAACCGATTTTGATTGTATATCCACAGTATGTCCATTCAATGATAGCAAATTTGTTTTAATTATTTTGCGCAAAGTATTTTTGACTTTCATTAATCGAATGGACTAGGGTTTTCCTGTTTTCCTGTTTTCGTACAAATTAAAAGGAGTCTTCGTCGAGTCCAAAGCCTTACAACGCGCGGCAGTTATCTACTGTTTGCATCTCGCACTCATAATCTATTGAACAGGACGTAGGAAATGTAATTTTTATAGCTAATGAATAGAAACTTCGACTGATCTCTGATCATCGGATATGTTCCATCAGTTTTAAGAGATAATCTAACTCATAAAGCTCCTCATTGTACTCAAAGAAACCCTCCTTGAATTATATAGAAGATTAGAGCTGTGTCACTTTCACAACTGATTCATCGAACCTAACAGACTTCCTGCGTTCCCCATTATAGTCAAGAGGAATTTCAATCTCCTCACCTTCAACTAGTTCATTTGAGACTTTTTCGAGCATTGTCTTGATGTCCTTTTTCTCCTGATTTTGCTCAATGATACTCGACCTTCGTCTCTGATGGGAGTTAACCTCTCTTTCACATCTGTCGCAATTGCAAATGAAGCCCCAATTAACGCGAAGCTCCCTTCGCCTTTGGTTAGTCAGGTGACTGGGGTTCACATAAGAAGTTGTGAGCTCCTCGCCAACCTTCAAGTCCCTATTAGCGTACACTTTGAGCCCGTCATGCTTCTTGAGAGAAGTTTCAACATCCACGTTGGATGCGCAATTGTGGTTCAAATGAGACTGTAAAAGATAGACACTAGAATCAAGGTTATTGATATTGTAAGATCCCATCATAAGAAGAAACTCATTATAGCTTATTCCTTCGGAAGATGCCATTGGGAAAACACTCTTGAACATGTCATAACCCTTTTCCCAGAGTGAGTCTTGTTGCTCTTCGACAAATAGGGCACCACCTTGCATAGAGTCAAAAGCACCTGCTGACAGATTTAGAGCTTTGTACCTTGTTTTTTGGGAAACACGAGCCATGGCTTTGAATTGTTCACCTTTTTTCATTGATTTATCAAGAAGTATGTCAGCATAGATAATAGCTATAGCATAGAGCGCATTCCATTGTTCATCAATGCAATACTGGGCAAACTTGTGAAATCTTTCTGGATCTACTTGTTTGATAGTTGCTTTCGAGCCATGCTTCAAAGCAGCATGACGGAGCTTGTCCAGTCTCTTGCATGCAATAGAGCACCAAATTTCCAGACACACATTACAGTCAAGACCTCTTAAAACAGATATACCCGACATAGATCTTGATGTACCATTTCCAAGCTTACCGCAATATGTGCAAGCTTTACCAATATTTATGAGTTCGAAATGGGACAACAGCGGCACTAGAAATAGTGGGGGTTCTTCCCAAATCAATTCTCCCTTCATTATTGGTTGTTTCACAAAAAGTCCTTTCCCTCTGTCTGAAGTCATAACTAATTTCACTGCATCTGGTAGACAGATGTGGGGAGTTTCCTTCGAGACAATGTCTTTTGCATAGCTAAATTGTTCAATAGGTGTATTCGGCATGAGGCCAAACATTTGGAGATGCGTTTCAACTCCTTCTTCAGATAATTGCCAATTAGCATGTTTAGACTTCACAAGAGCATATAGCTCGGGGACTCCCAAAGACTCAGTTGATGGGTCTTCCTTCCATAAAGCAATAATGGAATCAACGACTTCCCTTTCATGCGGAATGTATTCAGACTGCGTGTGCTCTTTGTGATCGTTAATTTTCACAACTTCTATATCGTTCACGCTCATCGCCGACAGACTCGAGGAAAAATGAAATTATTAAAATGCTCAGATGACCGTATTTTTCTCGCGACCTACATATAAATACAGAATCTTGATGTGGATGTCGTGTTTTGGAGATATCAGAGAATTCGCAGATGACACGCTTGAAATTTGATCCCCTTGAATATAGATTGAAAACGAAATCCCTTGTAAATCTATTACTCTTTAAGATATTCTTTATCATCTTCGATTGAGTGCTCAGTATCTGCCCCCCTCCCCCACAGTTATCTCTGGACCGACATGCAGGACCGACTTCTTTATCTTCAAGCGAGATGTCAAGTAATTTTCTCTGTTAATATAGAATGCATAAGTGTCTAGTTCGCTATATTGGAAAACAAAGAATCAAGTTCAATATCTATACCGCATGATACTGCATAGTACGTATTTCAAAACTACTTATACGAGTAAGGCTGAAATCAAGAGGGCTACCTCCTCCTATGGTTTTGCAGGTAAATATGGTAACAGAGACTTTCAAATATAACGCTGATAATTCTGAGACCTACTAAAAATTTGAAGCAAAATTTTCAATAATTCCTGAGACGACTTTTTAAACTAGAATTAAAAGAACTTCACTTTCGACTAATAGCTTGCCTTTTTCAGAGAAGATTTTACTTTTGATCAGCTTTTCTGATGGACTAAAATGACTATTCTCAGAATCGGAAGTTTCTATAGCTAAAACTTGGTCAGCAAAAGTCGGGTAGCGATAAGACACACTTAAGGACTGCACTTTAAAACACCTCATTGAATCGCATGATCCAGCGCCGAATAAATGGGCACTTGCTTTTGACAGTTCATTGAGTAAAGTCGCTATGACTCCGCCGTGGACAAGAAATGGATAACCACACATCCGGTAACCTAAGTGAATCAAAGAGATTGTCTTCCTCAATTCCGATTCAAAGAAAAGTACTGGATTGACCATAATGGCACCAGGTTTGGCTATCAATTGACTGGCAAGAGAATGCTTAGTTCCTGAGTAAATTTCCATAGAGTGGTTATGAGTTTCAATCTTCAGCCAGTTCTCGGTATTAGATTTTGCGAGCTGCTGATATAACGGATGTGACTTGATTTTATATTGAATTTTCATAGGCAACATGATATTGCCTTCAGGCTCTGTGAACCTGACATATTGTTCAAAAGGAGTTTCACTAAAAGCTAACATTGCCCCAGCCAAGAATGAAGCAGTAATTAACTTCCAGTTAAAATACGATACCCGATTCAAGCTACCCAAAATATTCGGAGGAATGCCCGAGTACCGAGTACCATAATACCGTCTGCAAACCATTATTGTTCTTGGTGTTCTGCAAACAAAAGAAACGAATCAAGTAATACATATACTCGCTTCTCCATGTTAGTTCAAATATAAATACTGCATATTATAATACAATACTATGAATTTATACATCACCAATTTGACAAAAAATTTTGGAAACCTATCCAAGCAAATAAATACTCCCCTCCTCCTAAAGTAAACATTGCTGTCAAAAAATAGTTGCAACAAAAGTCATATTGTACACTATCTCACAAAATCAAAGAAATCGTTATAACTATCAATTAACCTGCAAATAAAATACGACCGAAGTAAATTTAAATATCAAGAATCAACTATTACAAAAAAAATATCTCTCACAACTTCAATATCACATCGCAAAAACAAAAAACTAACTAATCGTAACATCGAAATACTATCTCCTCCCTCATCTCAAAATATCGCCTAAATCTAAAAACCGACAATTCATTGTTACTACTAAATTTCCGACAGTACATTCTCAAATTTCAAAACATACCTTCCTGAAATATTCTATAACAAATAAGTCAAATAATCATAACTTATATCTTTCAAACCAAAAATATACCACCGGGAAATATATCCCAATCGCAAATATATATGCAACATAATAAAGAACACACAAAATTATACAAAATAAACCTTTCTTTGTTTCAGGTACATATACCAGTAAAAGATTTCATTGAATAAAGAGCAATAAACCTATCCAATTTCAAAGCATTCCCTATCTATATACTTCAAAACAAAAGAAGCAAAACGAATATTTTGATTATTTTATTGCAACGATAGGACAAAAAAAAGTTGCAATGCAAAGCATATCATATGCTTGACTACTCTCTATGTTTTAAAATGAAATAAAACTTTTATATATAAAAAGATCATGAATAACAATGAAACAATACCTCAATAAGAATACAATAATATATTCTAAGCTCAATAGAACCTAATATATCAAGTAGGGAGCACCCATATCCAGAATATCAACATACCGCTAAATTTTTATTTACACGAGATAAGGAAATTCATCTGAACAATTTTTGAATTTTTAACATACAATAACTCTACTAAAATTAAGATATAATTATTCACGGATGAACACAATACATTTACACTATTGGTTAAATATAAACTACTTCACTGAATCATCGACCTATCTCCATACTTCAGAACCTGTACATCCCTTAGAAAACATGTTTTTGTTGATTTTCACCCTAACTCGAAATTCATCTCACTTGCTGTCCCTGGATTATATATTTTGGTTTGGAACTGGTGACAAACATATATATCGGGGTATGTGCTTACTTATACGGAGCCTAAAAATAAATTTCAAGACGTCATTATATTTGTGAAAAAAAAATAAAATAACCTTTTGTAACAAAATCATACAAAGATTCTATCGAATTATTGGACGTTTTTGTGGCACCAAACTAAATATTAAGAATTTTAATTACTAATAAAAATTCTTATGTTTGTTCCCCCTCTATACCAGTTGGGTAATATACTTCTAATTATTACTGATAATATGTATATAGGGATATTGAGACTCTAAAAGTTTATATGAGAGAGAAATTGTTGCGGCCGTATTTGCACTTTATTTTAGAAGGGGGGCACTTTCCAATAATATAATTCCTTAATACGGTTTTTTTTTAAATTCTGAGACTTTCAAATAAAGATGCTAAACCTATACTCTTTTTAATTAGTGATATCCTGCTGATTATGTATTTTTGTCAATTACTTATTGACACTTCTTTTTTCTTTCGGTGGTCATAATTGTGAAATAATTTAAATTGTATAACATATGAATCTTGTACTATTAAGGGAGCATATTTTAATTAACTTTTTCGAAGCAGCCGGTTTGAGTATAAATGTATCAAGGGAGCACATAGAGTATTAGTTTAATTTTATATGTTTGATGGATACTTAAGATAAAGAAATGTCCTATGTACAGTAAAGTGCAATGTCCTATTACGACTGGATGAAAGTCTGGGGAGTCTAGCGGAGTATGGGATATTCAAAAATTGGTACTTTCACTATTTATGCCACACATCTCTATGGTGCTTTGTTTGTTCAGTTTTTTAAATTTACACTAGTAGAGGAGATTTTTATTTTGTTTGAGTTTTATTTTAATTTATTAATTAGACGGGTTGGATTTTGTAATCGTTGCTGAGTTGTTTTGCAAGATGTTCTTTAGTGGAAAGTAAACTTGTGTCGGGTCATTAAAATGAAGTGAAAAATATCTGCTCATTTTTCAGATGTAGGGGCAAGTATATATGGTTTTCTAGTAGTACTCTACCTGTGTTAATTTTTACGTCTATGTTAATGTTATATATGGTACAATATAAACGGTGAGTACGTGGTGAATAAGGTTAGTATTCTTGTTATTTATTTTGTTTTAGGAGGTTTCCCAAAGGTTTCCCAAAGTCACCCCCTAATTTCGTGATGCTTGCTCGATGATAGGTTCTGGATCTATGTCACCTATATATGCGCGGTCACCAAATCCGCCCACTAAGTATACCTCATTCACATTAATTTTCGCCCAGCGTGATTTATGCGGTGATGTCCCTCGATTAGGAAACCACCAACGTGAATCAGGATGTCTTGTTGTAAAGCACAGCTCTACTTTTGCATTTTTTTTTCATCTTTAAAGTCGATGTAGTTTAAATTTCCTTTGAAATTTACCCTTGGCGATCCAGCTGGAGATGAAAGTAATCCCCCTGGATAGGTCATATTAACAATTTCCAGTGTCCAATGATCGCCTGCTCGGATAGTAAATGAATAAGAAGATCCCTTCTAGATATTCTGAAATGTAGACCCAATTTCCACAATAAGCCAATATGGATCTCCATCGCCATCACAATCGGCATAGTACTCCATGAAAGAAACTGGATAAATTCGCTGGAGGACACACTGGTTTTGAGAGTATTAACATTCATTAAGGACTCCCTGTAAACTAATGTCCGGGAAATTCTTACCCCTTCTTCCTCACTTGATGTATGTAATTTTCTCTGTGAATCATTCAAAATGGGTTTCTGAACTCTTTGTGAAGTAAACATAATAAGGGTTTCTAGAATATTCAATATTTTCATTTCTACTGTCAGTTGTCGATTAGGTTGCACTCCGCGTTTCGGGATTAGATTGACGCAAAAGTATACGCCCATGCATATATATAGCATTTGCAATCCAACTGCGCAGATATACTCACTTGGTAGAAATCACGATGACAAAAAGTTCAACTGTGATGAATAGTTTGTTTCGATCTATTGTGAGAGTCGTTACACAATATTATAGGAACGAAATCTTGACTTTCAATAGTATATTAAGACTTTGGTACGAGCCCATGAGGTCTCAAATCTCGATGTCGCCGATGACATCATTACTGCCCATATTATTCAGGTCCTCTTCCATGAAGTCTTCCCCGTAATAATCATCTGGATTTCTTATTGTACGCCTGCCGAGTTTGTCAGCCTCCGCACCCAGTAGAGGTGTCGCACTTCTGTTGATTTGGGAATATTGAGAGCTGTTTATCGCCGTAAGGTACAAGAAGCACACTCTTTTCCTCCTTTTATTATAAATGAACCAATAGTATGACCACATAGTTTGATAAGGGTGATTAAGGTCCTCTAATATGGACAGGTCAGACGGCTGAAATTCATAAATTTTACAACCTGGATCACTCATGGGTGTCAATAACTCATTGGCTTTTGGCGAGTTTGCATTGCTAAAACTGCTTTTTCGAGTTTCTGAGATGTTTTGAGCAGAAATATTCGGCGAACGAGAAGGTATGATATCCATATAGACATTGATTGTGTCCCAAATCCAACTAAGTAAGTCCTCTCTCTTACCAAGAGATATCATTTCACTATTAAAACGATTGATTAAATCTTCCGAATTTTCAAGTTTGTGAAAATTTTCAGTTGAAGGCTGCAAATTAGAGAAGTCATGATCGGGATAAGTTGCATTCAAAATCGCTATCAAATACGCGAATGTTTTCCTTGTGGAAGCCTTCTTCAAAGACCCGAATGGAGATTCATCGACCACACACTCTTCATTACAATCTCCAAGAAGGGACAGTGATAGATTAGATCTGTGCCCCATATTATCTGCACTCTCGAAAAGTTCTGATTTGTTAAACGTAAACAGGTTTAAGCTGTTACGTCTTTCACGCTCCAATATGTCAACACTGGAGCTTCCTTTCCGCGCAAAATTGGGATGAGGGGGTGAAGCACTGCTGCCAAATATAGAATTTACCGATTGTTTCCTTTCTCTATCTATCGATTGAGAAAGTTGATGATCTTCTAAAATTTGGTCCACGTGCTTGTCTATTGTTTTGAATAATTTCTTGTCAGAACCTATCGCTTTTGTTGTGAAGAGATCACAGCCACCTTTAATTATTAGGTTTTTGTCAGGGGATTGGAAATTTAGTTCTTGGTTCACCAACTCTATGTCAAGCTCGTCCATAAACTTCATCGTGGGCTATGAAGGAGAGTGAGACAAGCAAGACTTCCTTATCAAAATTAAGCCAGCCTCGAACCGCGACGAAATAATGTTCTAGATCACGTGATATATTCACGTATTTCCAGCTTCCCAATTTCAAACTCAACACTATCTGAATACTCTAAGCTAAGAGTCTTCGAAGAGACAACTTTTGCGAAACGTCTCAACTTCCATCTTGAAGTTTGTTGATCAAAATGCAAGCTTCGAGTTCCATTTGAATCGGGCTCATGTGGCATAGATCTTTCGTCGTCGAATTCGGGCTCGTACATTTTCCAAAGTAAAATTCTCTGAATAGCGAGCTTCGACCACGTGTAGCCCAAAGCCGCTGTTTTCTTTTCAGGCCCGTTGATATGCGCTAATCTTCCGTTTGAAGGTTTCATTTCCTCGTTCTTATCTTCAAATGAAAGATTTTTTTTTTTTTTTATGCAATGGTTTTCACTCTCGTGGTCGCTTTTCATCTCCAGTATTACTGATGTCATATTCCAACCTGAAAATACTCCTACTTGATTTTCAAATTCGAGAGGATCATATCGTGGGGTAGAAAGGCCATCAGAACTTTCCGAGCTGAAAACATCACTCACTTGATTAGAAAGTAAAATAGCTACACTGTATTTTCTTGCCAAGCTCGACAAGTATCTATACAAGTGTAGTATGTAATGCTTTTTTGAGGTTCGATTTTTGAATGATGAGTTGCTTTTCAAGTACGCATTGGACAGTTCATCAAGCCGCATCTTGAGTTGACGGAAGCCAGGAGTCGAAAAAAGCTGATCCTCTTGTTGTGAAAGATAATTCCTCAAATAAACAGACGTATTGATAAATGCATCTTCCGATCTCAAATGATGACCTATACTATCGATAAAGATCATTTTAACTTTTCTCCCGCATGCTTTTTCTTTCTCGAGTTTGGCCCTAAGCTGCGTAAATAGTATATGGTCTAGGTTTTCTATATCCTGACAATATATATACGAGATGTTCTCAAGAGCCTTTTCATCCAGTGAAGTGAAATCCGAGAGACGTCTGCTCTCCATTAATGCTTCTGTGGATATGTAGATACTACATTCTTGCACATGTTTGCTTTTAGTTAAAACGATCCTTGCGGCCATCCAGAGAAGAAACTGTGATTTGCCCGTGCCACTAGCTCCGAAGACCTCTGTTACTTGACCGGGGTATATTCCCCCGCCCAAGTTTTTATCCAATGATTTTAATCCGGTTGATATAACATCATTTTCGAAATATTCCGTAGGACGTAATTCAGAGACTAAGAATTTCGAAAAATCTTCATAGCAGATGGTTGTCAGGTCTAAAGACTTTCCCACACGAGATGCCGACATGCCACTTTGCAGAGATGACGTGCTATGGTTTATGAGATCAACAGAAGTCAAACCATTTCGAATCAGTGTATTCTCCACCGCAGTATATGATTCATCATTCCAAGAGCTAAAGATGTTTGGAAATTCCTTCCCTAGATCCATGAACAATACTAACGAAACGTGAATTTTTGCGTTGCGCGTAATTAAGTTGATTAGGACTGAGCATAGAATAACTTTGGAGGAATAAAAAGAAAAGTACATTTACGGAAACAGGACTAAAATAGTAATACGGCTTCAATTGATTATAAGCTAATGAGCACCAGAAATAAAGAACCACTTGTCGATAGACTTGTCAATTGGGGCAGCTGGAAGAGGAGAGGCTTTAGGAATTTGGGCAGATTCACTGTAAGAAGCAGTAGAGGTCAAAGTTGTGTTTGTTAAATCAATCTCACCAGGATTAGTAGACCCCTTGATCAATTTGTCCCATGCTTCAGCGCACTCTGAGATGACTTCATCGGCGTACTTCTTGTTCTTACATTCACCAGAGAAGGCAAATTGATTTTCGGGCTTTCCATCTGGGATTTTGTAAATTCTAAACCACTCATTGGTAGCTCTTAATAATCCTGGCAAGTGAGTCTCAACATCCTCTATGTCATTCAACTTTGCAGCCAAAGGATCGTTGATGTCAATTACGATCACTTTCCAATCGGTTTCGCCTTCGTCCAATAATGCCATAACACCCAAGACCTTGACTTGCTTGACCTGGCCTACGGTTGCAACCTGTTCACCAATTTCACAAACATCCAAAGGATCGTCATCTCCTTTTGCCTTTGTTTCAGGGTGAACTTGATTAGGGTCTTCCCATGTTTGTGGGAATGCACCATAGTTGTGAATGTAACCATGGTGTGGGAAACAGTTTCTCACAAATCTCAACTTACCTTTCTTAGTATCTTGAATAATTGGGTTTAACTTTTGCTCTTTGGAGATCTCCATCTTGGCATTTGTCCATCTTGGAACTTCGACAATCATGTTAAGAATAGTCTTTTCCTTGTTAGCGTACAATGGGATATCATGGAATGGAGAAATAGGTTTTCCATCCTGTTCAATGTAGACCTTGTATTCTAAAGTGTTGGCGGCACCAACTTGACGGGTAGAGTAAGACATTGTGTGTAGTTGCTGAGACAAGTGATGAAAACTCTCCAGAGTTTTTTTTTTTTTTACTTGGTTTGCATATAGCCTGATCACGTTATATCACCTGTTCAAGATATACAATACTTTTCGCAACAAGTAATTATTCAAATCATTAGCGATCATAGGGTTGCAAATTGCGTTGATCTCCGCTTTTTTGGCCAATAGCATTCCTCTTGTAAGCTCTCTCCGAACTAGCTTGGTATTATAGGAATCAATGTGACTTGTACTCAAGGTAATGATCTCTTTAAGGAAGCTCATAAGTAATTTCCATTCCCTTTTCGCAATTGTGAGAAACTCCCGCTCATGCTCAAGTAAAAATGCACCAGCAAGCTGAAAGTTTCGAACATGCCCTTGATTAGTAAACAAATAATTCCAAAATATTCTTAACCCATACACATCCGAGTCAAAAAAACCCAAGACAGGGATTTGAGGAAGCTTTTGTCTAATTATTTGTGTAGCAGTCCTAGTTGCATGATCGGGGAAGCCCTTTCCACTCATCAATATAATTGAGAGCTCTGAATTCTTAATGAAATCACTGAAAGACCTGAGTATGGCTTCTTTTTCAAGAATTATAATGACATCAATGTTTTGGCACAGATAAATAGATTCCAACCCTTTGAAGTTTGGTATCATGCTCAAATCGTTGCTATATTTTAAATCCAAGATAAAATTTGAAGCGAATTGCATCTTTATTTCTGGACCACCCCAAATCACACCTTTCGTTGATGGCACAATTTGCAAATCATCAGTCATATACAATTTTAGTGAGTTACAAATTCTTTGAAGGGCCATGTTCAGATTATCTTGGTTTCCGTTGAAAGCTGTAACATCTCGATAGTAAATATCTCTCAACGTAGTTCCACCTGGGCAGTCTAAGTTGTAAATCAGGAGTCTTAGGGCGAAAACTATAGATGAATAACGAATTGATTGGCTTTTTGTTTCACTGAACTCACGAATATTAATCAATTTATCTGATCCTTCTCTGCGCTTTCGCTTGGTTGAGTTCTTTGTTTGTATCACTAACTCTTTGCCACTGAGGCATATGGAAGAACAGGCATTCCATACTGCAGAAACAATTTCTATCGGTCTCAGGCTTCAGGTTAGATTTTTTTTCTGAAAAACGAAGGCTGCAACATACTTATGGTCATTAATTGTCTTCACAAGGTTGTACACTTCTATTTTCTCCTCAATCAAACTTTTTAAAAGAATATTGTGTATCATTATCAAGGAGGTTGCAAAAAACAAAAGTTTTCAATTATTCGCTCGCAACCTGTAGTACACGTGTGTAAGCAAAATTAAAAAGCAGGGAGGCCAATCGGGTGGGCCGTGTACAGTTGTGTCAACTTGTTATCTTGCAGTTCACTTGTGAGTAATTTTTCTCGTAAGTGTCAAAAATTAGGGGAATTCAAGAAAGATGCGAACCGCGTGTTGAAATTTTATGCTGTTCAAAAATTTATCCTGCCAACTGTTTTGCTTTTAAAACTAGTTTAGCTTTCAAAAAAAAAAAAAAAGTACTATCATTATAAAGACTCACAGGTATAGAGCTAATAAAATCTTAGACAGAATCAAGATGAACCATTTCTTCCATTTGTTTTCCCTCTATCCAGAACGAAAACCAAGAATAATACCTCATTCTGCATACAAGTAGTACCCCCCTCGAATTTCCCGAACAAATTCTAAGCAGAAGAGAACTCTCAGACGTACTTTTAAAGGGCACATTTCCCTTTGTTTTTTTTTTTTTAATCCGAAGTGGCTTATCATAGAAAGTATAGAACCGAAAATGCCTGTCATCAAACTTGATGACTCTAGCTTGATCAAACGATTTTATTATACTTCAAGTAGCGGCAACGGTGTCCGTTGGGCCTTCTTCGCAATTTTGATCGTGCTAATAATCATATTTATCTTGGGAACCATGAGGGTTAATAAAGGTCGGGCTAGAAAGGGGAATCAACCAATATATGGAACTAGGTGGATGACGCCACCATCATATTTTCAATCAGAAGGACAATACAATCATAACTCGGTCGGCCAAAATGCATTTGTTCCTGCGTACACAGCATCAGCAAATGATAACGATTTAGGCTATTATGATCCAAATGGAAACTTCCATTCGAATCCGAACACTAAAGCTCCTCAAATGCCAGAAGCGGCACACTATAGAACCACTTCAAATGCTGGATATCCTTCTGGAAATAGAGACAACGCACCTGTGGTCAGCGACGAATCGTCAATGTACAGAAGACCTAGTGGACTGCCACCTAACGGTGGAAGCTCTTCGTCGCACTACAATCTGCTTCAAAGACCTAGTTATCCTCCTCCTCAAAACTGAAGGTACTCGACTTGCCTGCAGTTAAAGTCGCTGCGTAAGCTCTCTCAAGAGAGAGCTTAAGGCTAAGTATTAAATTTATTTCTATAAGATCCCTTCTTACAGGGGGTCCTAATTTAAAATTTGAGCTTTACTTATTGGTAATTTATCTACGTAGAAAACTAAGGCTTAGCTTGCTACTGTAGTTATTTTGAACATATTGAACATTCAATTCTAGTTGTTACTTTGCCATACTTCAGAGTATATCTTTAAAATTTGAATGCTCCTCCATGTTACCAGTAGATAGTGAGTAGGGTACTGGATGTTAAAGTTTGCTATAATCTTTCTAGTAAGCTTGACATGACTTTGAGCGTTGTTCTTTACATGCTGGAAAATCAAACGTCGCAGAAGTTTGAGAGACAATGCGTATGATGCAAAGCTGATACAATGACTTCATTGGTAAGGCAAAGGTTCAAAGAATGAGGGAAAGAAATTATAGCTTTTTTGCTTAACATTGTTTCAGTCAGATAGGCTGTCGATCGCCCACTGAACATACTCTTATGTTTTAAGGATCATAGAAGACACGTTTGCATGGAAATTATGCATGAAAATATGCATGACGAGACGCAACTTGCGCGCTTACCGAGGTCATTCGAGGAAACGGCTAGCTTTGTTTTGCATTTGCGTCATCGCAAATCCTTGGACTATTCGGGAATCTGACTTCTTCGCGAAAGGCGAAAGTTGCTGCCATCGCTTGGGAGATTATAAAAACAGGGCTGATTCCTGACTCGAGTCATTAACCATTTTCTGAATTGCAATCAAAATGTCAGATTTGTCGGCGTCATCCAATAGTTCAACATCTGCTTCGCAGTTGTTGTCCTCCCTTATTCCTAACTTGGTCATATTTTCAGTTTTTATGATACTTTTTATTGTCCTCAGGAAAAGTCAGAGAAGAGTCTATGAGCCACGTACAACTGTTGATACAGTGCCCAAGGATTTACAACCAGAGGAGCCCCCGAATGGTGCTTTTGGCTGGATCACTCAATTGATGAAAAAACCCCAGTCTTATATCCTTCAACAGACCGGCCCTGATGGCTACTTCTTTCTCCGTTATTTAATTGAGTTTTCAATTATTTGTTTATTGGGCTGCTTTCTTGTTTGGCCAATTTTGTTTCCCATTGATGCTACAAACTCCAATGGCAACAAACAACTTGATATTCTTACATTCGGTAATGTGAAGAACAGGTGGAGATATTTCGCTCATGTGTTCATCTCATGGTTGTTTTTCGGTTCAGTAATATTCATCATTTACCGTGAATTGGTCTACTACACTACTTTCAGACACGCATTACAGACAACCCCATTATATGACTCTTTGCTTTCATCTAGAGTTTTACTTTTGACAGAAATTCCAGATGTTGCTGTGGAGGAGCCAAAGGTCAGAGAGCTTTTTCCAACGGCCACCAATATATGGTACGCTCGCGACTACACAGATTTGAATAAGCTTGTTGAAGAGCGTTCTAAACTTGCAAGCAAATACGAGAGTGCTTTGAATGGAGTCTTGACTAAAGCAAACACCTTACGTTTGAAATGTGAGAAGAAAAACAAACCATTACCACAACCAGAGGATGATCTTAATAAGTACTTGAAGGATGGCAAGAAGAGACCAACCCACAGACTTAAATTTCTTATCGGAAAAAAAGTTGATACCTTGGATTATGGTGTTGAGAAGTTAGGGGAATTGAACCGTGTCATCAAAAAGGAGCAACTCGAACACAATTCTAGGGCTCAACTCCCTTCAGTATTCATTGAATTCCCAACACAGCTAGAGCTTCAGAAAGCTTACCAAGCTCTCCCTTACCATCCAGAACTCAAGAAAAGCGGCAAGCATGTTGGATTAGCACCCGAAGACGTTATTTGGACAAATCTCAAGTTGACTAAATCCAAGAGAAGAATGAAAAAGGCTTTGGCTTCTACAGTTTTGACCTTGACAATTATTTTTTGGTGTATCCCTGTCGCTGTTGTTGGTACCATTTCTAATATCAATTTTATCACTGAAAAGCTCACGTTCCTCAAGTTCATTAACAATATGCCAAGCGCTTTGATGGGTATTATTACGTCCTTATTGCCAACAGTTGCATTGGCGATTTTGATGTCCTTAGTGCCTCCATTTATAAAGAAAATGGGTAAGGTGAGTGGCTGTATTACAGTGCAAGAAGTTGAAAAATATTGTCAAAATTGGTTTTTTGCGTTCCAGATGGTCAACTCTCTTTTCGTCATCACTATAGCTTCGTCAGCAATCAGTGTTATCCAGGATATTATCAATAATCCAGGACTGGCATTGCAGTTATTAGCCGCTAAGGTTCCTAAAGCGTCTAACTTCTACATTTCATATCTTTGCTTGTACGGATTAACTTTTTCCTCAGGTGCTCTTTTGCAAATTGTTGCTTTAATTTTGTCGCAAATTTTAGGAAGAATTTTGGATAAGACCCCAAGGGCAAAATGGAACCGTTACAGCACTTTGGGCCAACCATTTTTTTCGGTTCTTTACCCCAACTTCCAACTTGTTGCAGGTATCGCTCTCTTATATTCCATCATCGCTCCTTTGATCTTGGGTTTCGCAACTATCACGTTCTTCTTAATTTTTGTTGCGTTCTTATACAATTTGATCCATGTTATGAAGCCGAACGTCACTGATGCACGCGGACGCAACTATCCATTGGCAATGTTCCAAATGTTTGTTGCTGTGTACTTGTCAGAGATATTATTGGTAACTTTGTTTGTTTTTAGTAAGAACTGGGCATGTGTTGCCTTGGAGGGTTTTTGGATTTTGGTGACAGTTGCCTGCCACATCTACTTTAAGAGAACATTTTTGCCTTTGTTTGAGACAGTTCCCGTTTCAGCCCTTAAGTATGCCGCAGGTGATCACACATTCCAATATCCAATGTATGATCAAGGCTTGAAGGAAATTAAAACTGAAGGCGAGAATTATTGGAAGGGCGGAAACCAACTTGGTTTGACGGACCCACCAAAAGATCAAGTTTTGGCAGACAGAGACGATTCTGATCTCAATACTACTACTGGAACAAATGAGAAGATCGTCAGCGAAGATAAGGTTAGCTCGAAGTCCAATGGTAGTCCGAAGTCGCGCTCAAAGTCAACTGAACGGACTGGAAGCACCATTTCTAGGGTTTTCAAGTCGAAGACTAATACTTTTGACATGATGCGTGATAGAATTCCCGACTGTTATTTCAACTACATTCAGTATAATGATGATTTCGTGAGAACAGCATATGACGATCCAGCAGTTAATGCACCAGAGCCTCACATATGGTGTGCTAAAGACAAAATGGGCTTATCAGAAATCGAGAAGAATAAAGCCTTGGAGAATGGTGTCGATTGCAGTGATGCTGATGCTGGTTTCGATGAAGCTGGTAAAATTCAATATTTTGGTCCTCCTCCAACTTACGAAGATTCGATTAAGGTTTAGTACACTTATAACTAACTTTTTAATTATTATTATTGTTTCTAAGAAAAATCTTTCCTGTCAGATCCCTCATGGGTATCGCACTACCCATGGGAACGAAAATCACCTACGATGTGCGCTCTAGCACGGATTTGCCATAGACCCTGACAAAGTGGAAAAGGGATCGCCCTACCCTCTGGCTTTATCTTGCAGAAGGCACAGCCAAAGGAGATGAGGCGCAATGTCGCCTCAGCCTCCTATCAACTTCGAGAACGCCGGATAAACCCGGCGTCCGATCTTTCCTGCTTTTCTATATAAGACTCAAGGATTCCTCTTTCTGAGAATCCATCAACGAATAAAAAGAGTTTTAAAAGTACTGAACATTACTAAAGAATCTAATATTTCCACGCCCAGTAAATAATCTAAGCTATTCTCATACAACTCACGACGAGTAAAACGTCTAAAGCATTTAATGCACTGATGAAGTGTGTCAGTCAGCGTAAAACTTATCTACGATTTTATAAATCCGAAATTGGACTTTAAAAATATTAACCAGCATCCTTGCAATCACTTCTTCATTGTTGAAAGCTTAGTTTTACCACACGATCATCATCAGAGCTGGAGTCTATTCTTGTGATACCTTCTTCCGTTCCGAATGATCCATGCCAGCCATTTTCAATCAAAAAATTCTTAAACTTCACATCTTGTTCTAGTAAATCAAAATCCTTTAGCCGGGGAATAAAGAAGAATGCAACCAAAACTCCAACAAGACCGCAGATAGCGGCGATGATGAATGTCCACTCTTCTCCTTTTGCATGTTGAATAGGCGTAAAAGTTTTCGTGCCAACCACAGCACCAACCTTCCCAATAGCAGCTGAAAGACCATAGAATGTGCCTCTGATTGGAGTAGCGAATGACTCCGAAGAGGTTAAACCCATCATATCACCGGGTCCCAAATTTCCCAGAGACATCATGAGTCCGTAAAAAATAATAAATAAAACAGTGATATTCTTTATCTTATCAAAGGCGAGACCTATGATTAGTCCGAAAGCGATGTAGCCACAAAATCCCACAATTAAGGTATTTCTTCTGCCAATTTTGTCACACATATAAGCACCAAAAATGACACCTGGAATCGCGATTATCCCTACAAGTAAGTTCCACTCAGCAACACGCTCAAGGTCACCCTTTTGTGATTTTGGCAACACGGACGCGATGATGGTGCCCGAGAAGATACCATTTGGAAAGGTAACAAAGTCATAAAGAAACCAACAGCCACATGTACCCAAAAGCCTCTTCCAGTGGTACTTAAAGGCTAACCAATATGGGACATCTTTGCGAATTGCAGATTGCTTGAAGAGTTCTGAAGTAGCCATTTTGTATCTAAAGTAAAAAACGGAGAGAGGCCAAAATGCGCCGATGGCAAACAAAGTTCTCCATAAACCATTTGAAATTCCAGTTATTTGATACACGAACAAAAATATGATAAGTGCAAAGGGTCCGCCAAATGACAACGGCAAGTTTGTTACAAGGACAAAAATCCAGCCTCTCCTCTTGAAGGTCTCATTTGCTGCCTCATTAGCTGAAACAGAGCATGATGGATACTCAGCACCAATACCAAACCCAGTCATTCCTCGAAAAATGATAAGCATCCAAAGCATGCCGTCGGTACTGATACCATGGGATGCTGCGCACATTATGGTTCCGAATACCAAGAAGAAGGTTGCAATCACAATTGATTGCTTTCTATTCAACCTGTCTGATAAGACACCTATAATAACTTGTCCGAATATTGTTCCCACAAGTGAAGCAATTGAAACATTTGTCTTCATATCAATTGTGTAATTCTTTAGATACAATTTCGCAAATACCGTATTCACCATGGTCATCACATTATTTTGGTACCCATCAGATATAAGAGCAAAACCTGAACAAATAATCGTGACAATGTGAGCAAGACTTCTTTTTTGATAGAATCGGCCCCTTCTTGACACCGCGTCATACTCAATACACTCCACAATAATTTCCTTGTTCATGTTCTTGGTAAGTTGCTAAGAAAATTTTTGAGAAATGTTGATTTTTCAATTTTTCGACGAAATAGATTGGGCTCATTATATATGTACAAGTTATCAGGTTCGACATGGTCAATCACCTAATTCTGATAAGCGTAGTCATCTGCGTCTCCAAAACGTGGGAATGCGCGGGGCATAACTAGGGGGCCCCCCCGTGGCTTCCCAATTTATGAATGACCTTGACAGCGTGAGCAAAAAATAGTTACACTTTATGTAAATTGATGCTTTTTTCATGTATGAAATAGGAAATGCTAAATAAGTACATAAAAGGTACGAATTAAACTGTGAATTTTCAATAGAGTAGAAACTTAATTTATGCAAAAATTCATAAATGTGAATATTATTATGCTATGTTACTTACTTCTAAAAGCTTATTACATATAAATGTCATCAACGAAAACTCAGATGAAATGGCTTTATTTTGAAGTCTACAAGAATCAAATATTACTATAATAGTTTTACGTAGATCTGAGTTCTAACGTGTCTACACTCCTGGAACACGCGTGCATGCGCCGCCGTACACACTAAGTCATGTCAAGTGGAAAGGAAACTTAATATTGACATATTGGCGCATCTTTTCAAAAATATTTATCTTATTTTGATTACTTATAAATACGATACTCCAAAGAATCATTGCTTTCGAAGTACAACAAAATCGAAGGTAACCATACAATTGGAAAAATGAGCGTTTTTTTTCCTTCACTTAATTGCCATGAGAAGATTCATTTTATCCTAGAGTTTCTGTACAAAACATATTATCTTGAAAGTTTTCAAGTTTTATATAAGGGGCTTTAGAACACAATCGTTTAAAATCTTGAGTTCTTTTGGCCGTATTTATTTTGGATCATTGCCGTAGAGAAAGAGATATTCACTCTTGCTTTTACCCCTCACCTTCTCTTTGCGGAGTATATGCAGTACACAATAAGTCATCTTCCAATCAATTGTCGTATATAAGCGATCACAAGGTGTAAAGCTGCTCAATACTTCACAAGGATGCCTATGCTCAAAAACCCTTCGGAAAAGTATGATTCATTTCCGCCAATCAAACTTAATGATCGTCAATGGCCTGGAAAAGTTTTGGAAAAGGCCCCAAGATGGCTTTCCACCGACTTGAGAGACGGGAACCAATCACTTCCTGATCCAATGTCCTTCGACGAGAAAAAATCTTACTTTCACAAGCTCGTCGATATTGGGTACAAAGAAATTGAAGTGGCATTCCCTGCAGCTTCTCAAGTCGACTTTGATTTCACCAGATATGCTATTGAAAATGCACCAGATGACGTGAGTATTCAAGTCTTGTCACCTTGCAGAGAAGAACTTATCAAAAGAACGGTTGAGTCCTTGAAGGGAGCTAAACGAGCAACTGTTCACATTTATTTGGCAACTTCGGACTGCTTTAGAAACGTTGTTTTTGGCCTTTCAAAAGAAGAATGCAAAAATTTAGCGATCAAATGTACCACTCTAGTTAGATCTCTCACAAAAGATGATGAAAATCAGCTGGCTACCCACTGGAGTTTTGAATTTTCCCCAGAAACTTTTTCTGACACAGACCTTTCTTTTGCACTCGAAGTTTGCGAGGCAGTAAAAGGTGCATGGTCTCCTAGTGTGGAAAACCCAATCATCTTTAATCTACCTGCCACAGTTGAAATGTCTACACCCAACGTTTATGCTGACCAGATTGAGTATTTCTCGAGAAATATCACTGAGAGAGAAAAAGTTTGTATTTCTCTTCATCCTCATAACGACAGAGGATGCGCAGTTGCAGCAGCTGAGTTGGGTCAACTCGCCGGTGCTGATAGAATCGAAGGATGTCTTTTTGGTAACGGCGAGCGAACTGGAAATGTTGATTTGGTCACCCTAGGTCTTAACTTATATACTCAAGGAATAAGTCCGAAGATTGATTTCTCAAATCTCAATGAAATTATGGACATTGTGGAAAGATGCAACAAGATACCTATTCCTGAAAGAGCCCCATATGGCGGGTCACTTGTTGTCTGTGCTTTTTCGGGCTCACATCAAGATGCAATCAAA
The DNA here is from genome assembly GCA_002370875.1 of Metschnikowia arizonensis. Classification (NCBI taxonomy): domain Eukaryota; kingdom Fungi; phylum Ascomycota; class Pichiomycetes; order Serinales; family Metschnikowiaceae; genus Metschnikowia; species Metschnikowia arizonensis. The sequence continues at coordinate 76,386 of NLAU01000570.1, forward strand.
AAAGGTTTCGATTCTTACAGCAAACAAAAGAATAAAAATAAATCGGTCAAGTGGAAATTACCATACCTTCCAATCGATCCTGAGGACATTGGTAGAACTTATGAGGCTATCATCAGAATTAACTCGCAATCTGGAAAGGGCGGCTCTGCATGGGTTATTTTGAAAAACCTCGAGCTTGATCTTCCAAAGGGTTTACAAGTTGAATTTTCGAAGTATGTACAGAAGCAGGCAGAGGTTAAGGGCAAAGAACTTACCAACAGTGAGTTATGTGACTTGTTCAGGCGGATATACTTCATCAAATATGGCACGTCTGATGATAAAGAGGCTTTCTACTACACTCTTATTGACTACTCAATTACGAACTCAAACAATGGTGTGAGATCTATCCAAGTTCAAATTGAAGTTAATGGAGAAGTGAAGTCGATCTCGGGTTCTGGAAACGGTCCCATTTCCGCATTCTCCAATGCGATTGAGACCGGTTTGGGCGTAAGCATTGTTGTCAAACAATACCATGAACACTCGCTTGGAACAGACTCGCAATCGAAAGCTGCAACTTACATCGAGGCGCAATTAAAAGATGGAAGCACAAAATGGGGTGTCGGAATACACGAAGATGTATCGCAGGCTTCTTTCGTTGCCTTGGTTTCCATCTTGAATTCTTTAAACAGAGACTCATGATTGCCCTATCATTCTACATAGAAAGATTATGCCAAGACTTGTTTGTTTAGCCATGATACAACTTGCGATCAAAAAAAATGAAAAATAAGCTTTAATTCTACTATATCTATTCATTTTTCCAGAAGTTTAATAATTCAGTTCCAAATTTGTAGACAAATTTACTGTTGTGCTTATTCATCCGATTAGGGGTATCGACTATTTCTTAAGCACGTGACTCATTGCGTACATATTGACCGTTAGTAAACTTCTTTGAAGCACTCACGATCTTTCAGAGGCAGTTGCCAGTTTAGAAACCACCCATGACTCAAGAGAATTTGAATTTGGCGGAGACATATCAAAGTATAAGTAATGCAGAAAAACAAGCACTACTTCTTGAAAAAATGCTAGACGATTTAGATGGAAAGATGGACAATATTTTACAGGAGATCAAGGAAAATCGTGAGAACATAGGACTTGATGTGAAAGCTACTAATGAGACTCAGCTGAATGGCAAGTAAATGCCATATCACTGTAATACATACATCGTGGAATAGAAATACTACCTATTCACGGCTTCCACTATATCTTCCCTCTTCAAAATTTCGGGTTCATCGGAAACAATAAATGGATTATGCGGATGTTTAGGATTGAAAACCCATTGATCCTGATCATCTGAGTTGGCGAATTTCGATATGCTGATTTTTGCAGAAGCTCCTGACTCTAGCCACCATTTTTCTTTTTCTGAACTTGGTGGTGGCATTGCATTATCTGCGCCATCTTTAACAAATTTCGTCACGTCGCTGGCCGTAAGAAGAAAATTTATATCACCAATATCCTTAGTGTATTTTTCATAGATTTCGTGAGTGATTTCTCTCTTCTTTTTTTCTTGTACCACTGCAACAGAGGCTGAATAGATCGCATAAACTGGTCTATGATCTGAGAAGATAATGTTGCCCTCGCAATCATATACTTCTTGCTTCAAAATCTTGTTTTTTGATAAACTCAAAATCCTGTCTGTCCACGCGGGTACTCTTTGCTTCTCTGATGTATCATAAACTTGGGTGTTGTTATCAAATTTGTAGGTTGGAGGAAAAGTAATCTCCATCTCATCATAGAATGGGAATGTTTCCCCATTGGCCATTTGCTTATTGAGCTGATCGTACTCGAAAAGCTTTTGGTATTCATTAGATCCGATCAATTGCTTTACCAGTTCAATGGGCAAGTCGATTCTAAAATTGAAGTCTCCAAGCCATATGACTGCATCATGATCTCTGACTTTTTTGTGTTTCTCAAACATGATACCTTTCGCTATGGTTTTGTAGTTTTGATGTCTTTCATCCACGTTGCTAAATCCAGCAGCCAAATGTGAACATATCAAACAAATCAGAGTTTTGGAGTAATTGAAGCTGACTCCCACTCCGCCCTTGTTTGCACCCATTCCTCCTAGTCCCGTCTTCTTGATGGATCCTTCGATGTTTGAAATATAGGGTAACTGACTTTCTTTAATAAACAAAAGCAAAGCTGTTCCACCCATCTGCCACCCCCATAGAGAAACGTAGTTTTCCTGGCCATGGGTGTTGAGTAACTTTTGAACAGTTTTTTCCCAGCTCACAAAATTGTCCGACTTTGCTGAAATCATCTTTCCAGGAGTCAACTCTATCATTTCTTGGAAACCAAGGAAGACCAAGTCATAGTTTTGATCAACTTGATGTCGGGGTGGAAATATGAGATCTTTTAAATTTTCCTCGTCATAAACAGTTCCGTTGACGTTAAAAGTTGAGGCGAATATTCTGATACTTTTTCGAAAACTGTATTCATTTGCCCGCTTGCTAAGCTCAAGACTCAAATACTGATGTAGAGGGTTGAACAATATCACACTTTCTTGATCCTGTAATCGACCCAAGAGCTTAATCAAAGCAGATTCAGTTGACTTTGGATCCCTCAAAACACTGAGATATTTTTTGGTAATTTGCTGCTTCATAGAATTCTTGACTGAAGATGTAAACGCTTGCTGGGTCGAATTCGAGGCTAAATACTTAAGAACGTCGTTATTCTCCGCCCAGAGATGAGCATGACGATTCAATAGCTCATGTGTTACTTTGATTCCCATATCTTTAAAAGCCAATTCTATCACCTCTTGACATATGATCTTCGCAACAAAATCGACCTTTGCTAGGCAATCGAAAGAATTTAGTCGAAATGCACCAAGTTGTTTCCCCACATAAAGATTTCGTTTATTGTCAAAAAACATAGCACCTGATTCACCCATATACTTCAATAATGGATCGACAATCTCATTCGGATTTATGGGTGAGTATCCAACCTTTTTCATAAAAGATTTCGAGATTGGTAAGGATGTAAAGGTTATTTTAGAATTGTACATCATGGCTTTCTCAGATAAATTCTCAATTGCATCCACAGATGGTTCCCTCTGTTCTGTATACTTAACAAATTGATTTTTGAACTCTTCGCATAACTGACCTTTGTAGGTACTTTTGTCCTGCAGTAAACAATTAACGATGTGAATATCACCAAAATGGGCCCTTAAACCATCAAAATGCCTTTTAAACGCATGGCTAGAGGCCTCAACAGACCGCGTCATCTTAAGCTTTTTTCCATTTTTTGACGAAATGATGTTGTTCGAAAAGTTAGTGTGTATTTCCCAAAAAGTAGGGACATTTCCTCTAATAATGACATAAGAAAATGAGAACTTTTCTGAGTGAACGATGACTTCACTCTCGACATAGTTAGATACTTCTCCTTCATCATCACATCCAGTCTCACCAAAGAGTAATCCATTTTTTTTGCAAGCCTGTTTAGATAACAATGTCAACAAAGCACTTTCGTTGTCGTGAAGTGTGACATTGACTGTCTTACAGTAGCCTCGTTTTATGACAGTTAGAAAGCCAGTTTTGTCAAATTGTTCTCTTTCGTAAGGATTTAATGTCTCCCTGAACTCAATGAGTCCAGTTATCATATACGTGTTCCATGCAAATTTTCGGAAATAAGGATCATCCGATGCACTATGGTATTTTAAAGTAGTGGTAAACCCTCTTTCTTGCAAGTTGCAAGATACATCAAAAGTTTTGGAGAAATAAAAATTTCCCTGTGAAAGGAACCTTCTCACAGATGCAGCAGGATAACCATTTAACGAGCCTTCAGTCTCTTCAGTACCGATTGAAAGCAAATCCTCATCTTTCCTGTCAATCCACGAGTCGAAAGTATCACTGTTGAGACAAAAAAACTCGACGTCATCAATTTCATAGATGCTTTCATTTATTTGTGGAGAGGCCACTTTGGTTGATTTTGTTATGAATCCCAAGTGTATATAACCCTTGACATTGAGGAATCCGAGGAATCCCTGGAGCTGCTTGTTTGAAAATTTCTTGGGAGATATATCCGAGAACGACGAGAAGTTTAATTCCTCCGCCTTCAAGAATTCTACCAATACCTTGTTGTCACCAAGTTGTTTTTTGGAGCTGTCCTTGTATCTGTCGTGTACATTATGAGTGGCATGTTTGTGCGAGTCAGTTGATCTGTATTGAGGATTTGGATGACGAATAACCAACGCGTATGAAGAACTGACAACAACAAATGTCCGAGGATGATTGTTTAGGTAGATTCTCATTGCGCTTAGATTGAGGGAAGTAACTTTTCGATTAACTGTACAAATGGTGCTGCGAAAGGACCTGCAGGGTCTCACAACAGGACTGCGGCTGCGAAACCATAATATAGGCAAATAAGAATTAATGTTACTTGACTACTAAATAGTAGTATTTTCCAAAACTATTCAAACCAGTGCGACATAATGTTTCCAACCACACTAGCAAAATGTTTCAAACCAATAATTCAAAATGTTTCGTACCCTTTCTCACAGTCTTTCAAACCAAATGGTGTCATCGAAATTCTTCAAACTATATTACACTACTGTAGTTCAAATAGACTTAAAGAGT